>PVIJ01010969.1:0-21829 GCA_004024925.1 Scalopus aquaticus
ATCATCTGTTTTTGGACATCTGGGTTGCTTCCATACCTTTGCTATTGTGAACAGTGCCGCAATGAACATACAGGTGCACGTATCCTTTTGAATTAGTGTTTTTGTGTCCTTTGGGTAGATTCCCAAAAGTGGTATTGCTGGGCCGTATGGAAGCTCCATGTTCAGTTTGAGGAACTGCCATACAGCTTTCCATAGTGGTTGGACCAGTTCGCATTCCTGCTAGCAGTGTAGAAGAGTTCCTTTTTCTCCACATCCTTTTCAGCATTTGTTGTTGCCTGTATTTTTAATGTGTGCCATCCTCACAGGTGTGAGGTGGTATCTCATAGTGGTTTTGATTTGCATTTCCTTGATTATAAGTGATGTTGAACATTTTTTCATGTACCTGTTGGCCATTTGCTTTTTTCTTTGTAGAAGTGCCTTTTTAGCTCTTCTGCCCATTTTTGACTGGATTATTGGCTTTGTTTTTGTTGAGTTGTGTGAGTTCCTTGTCAATTTTTGTTATCAGTCCTTTATCAGTTGTATTGTGTGCGAAGATCTTTTCCCAGTTGGTAGGGTGTCTGTTAGTTTTGGTTAATGTCTCTTTTGCTGTACAGAAACAAAAAAAAAATCAAATATCTGGGAATAAATCTAACAAAAGACATAAAGGACTTATACAAGGAAACTACAAAACTCTGTTGAAAGAAATAGAAGAAGACACAAGAAGATGGAAAGGCATCCCTTGCTCATGGATTGGAAGGATTATCATTATCAAAATGGTCATCCTACCAAAAGCAATTTACAGATTCAACGCTATTCCAATAAAAATCTCAATGACATTCTTCAGAGAAATAGATCGAATAGTGATGAAATTCATATGGAACCACAAAAAACCTCGCATAGCTAAAGCCCTCCTGACTAAAAAGAAAGAAAATGGAGGAATTTCACTCCCTGACTTCAAACTATACTACAAAGCTGTAATAATTAAAACAGCATGGTACTGGAGCAAAAACAGACACAAAGACCAATGGAACTTAATAGAATACCCAGAATTAAAGCCGCATATCTATGAACAACTAATCTTTGACAAAGGAGCCAAGAAAATGCAGTGGAACAGGACAGTCTATTCAATAAATGGTGCTGGGAAAACTGGACAGCCACATGCAAAAAAATGAAGCTAGACTACTACCTCACATCCTGCACAAAAGCCAACTCCAAATGGATAAAAGACCTGGACCTAAGACCTGAAACCATAAAATGTATAGAAGAAAATACAGGCAAAACTCTACACGACATACATCTCAGCAAAATCTTTAAAGACGCATCCCCCAAAGCGAAGGAAGTGAAGGACAAATAAACAGATGGGATTACATCTAAATATGCTTGTCTTTTCATGGCTTGATTGTTTAGCTTTTAGGCCTGAGTAATATTTCAATCTCTGGATGCACCAGTCTTAATTTATCTGTAAGTTACACAGAACCCATCAAGGGGTATTTATCCTTAACTTTTCTTTTCTTCTGATTTCTATGAGCTTAGGAAAAGGCTTAAATAGGTGAGAAATGGATTCTTTAAGACTTTCATGAAGTAATTTTAATGCTGGAAAATTTTAATTTAGATATGCTATTTGAGAGAATATAAGCGAGGGTAATATGTGTGTCAAAATAAATGGAGAAGAATAGTCTAGAGTTGCTCAACACTCTGAGTCTGAGGATATGTTTATGTGTGTGGAAGGACTCCACACTTCTCAGCAAACCCCTGTGCCAGGAGTGTCCTGTGCTTTGTTTGTGTTTGTGTATGTGTTTGTGTTCTTTGCTGCTCCTTTTATTTCAACCAACTATGACAGGAAGAACCACTTTGTCATGATCATTCTAGCTGGGCAGAAATCAGAAATCCTACATGTTCTTTGTAGGAACTGCCCCTCAGCACCCCGTTCTAAAGGATGCGGTCTCCTCCACAGGCCTGAGAGGCAGCATCACTCTTCTCCAACCAAGGCTGATCAGGAGCCTGGCCCAGGGCAGAGAGTTGGGGTATAGAGTCTGGTGTTCCATTTTGGTAGAAATAATGTGCTCTGAAAGTAAGATGCACAGGCTCTTTACTTGAGGTGTTTGTGTCTCACAATTTTGTCATTTCTGAAACGCTATATTGTTGGGACCAATAAGAAAGGTGTGTATGTGAGGGGGCAGGGGTGGCACTGAGCCTGCACCCCACGTACTGTGGTGTTTTGTCAGAATGCTAAGTTCAGTCTATTGCTTCTTCAACTGTGTCTTATATTGTTTTATAATAATTTCCTTACCCGAACACTTTTATTTTCGAGAAGGGAAGCACAATGTGTGTTATAGAACAGAGACTGGTCTTCAAATGAGAACTCTATTATTGGTTTCAGCAATACGTGAAGGAAAAAGATCTTGCCCTTTTGAATTCCGGAGGGGAGGTGCAGGTCGTCTGCATTATTAGGGTGGATTGGAAATGCTCTCACTGTAACTTCAAGTTCGGGATGGCCTTCCAGGCTCTGTGGTGTCCTTCTGCTCTCTCAGGAAGCTGTCCCTGGACCCCGGTGCCACAGCCATTCCAACATCAGTCACCCCCGGGCAACGGACACGGTTGTCATTCCCGGCCTACACACCTGCCCTGCTGGCTTTGAGCGTTTCCCAGACATGCAGTGGAAGTCCTGCACCTTGCCAGGAGGAGGAGACGAGACTCTTAGAGAAGGAGATGGTGGTGATTCCACATAGGATATGGTCCGGGGAATAATCCCTGAGCTCCTGACCAGAAGGCCAGGCAGCCTGCAGGCAGCGTCATCGTAGCCAGTGGCACATGCATTGCAGTTTGGAGAGAAACAGATGGTTCTGATGTCAGATCCGTGGCCGGTGTAGGTCTCCCGACATATCACTTCTCATGCGTCCCGGAGCTTGACTTTATGATGACATTAAAAAAGAGTTTGAGACAGACTGCCTCTACGTTAAATACACAGCTTAGCATAAAGACGTAGATGCAATCACAAATCATGTAATGTGATTTTCTTAGTACACTCATTTTCTGCATGAGCACGCGCCAGTTGCCTGTTCTCAGTGTGCAGAGAAAGTCTCTGCTGGCCTGGGGGTGACTGATGTATGTATCTTTTTTTTTTTCTTTGCTTCTTCAACATTTACCTTTCTTTTTCTAGAGCTTTGCTGCTTTAAATGAAGATTTCAAAATTGGCTGCTTTAAATGAGGATTTTTATTACCTCATACCTCTTGATATGCAATTGTTCAACTCCAATATTTAGATACAGAGATAATTTAAGTTGTAGCTTGGAAATCAGATCATCTGGATTTGAATGTTGGACTCTTTCAGATCCAAATTCCATCTCTCTCTCTCTCTCTCTCTCTCTCTCTCTCTCTCTCTCTCTCTCTAAGCCATTTTGTTAAGATGTAATTGATTCACAAGAAACTAAACATATTTAATGTATACAACTTAATGAGCCTGGAGGTAAATATACAGCCATGAAACCATCACTATAATCTACACATAAATATCTCTTCTCTCTAAAAGTTCACTACCGCTTACTTTATTATTATTGTTTATAACAATGATACTTAACATACGATCTAGTGGAATGATGGTTGCTAGAGGCTGGTGGTTGCTGGGCGTGACATGGGAGGTAGCAGCAGCCAAAGGCTATGAATTGTTAATTATATGAGATGACTAATTCCTATAGATTTACTGTGAGGCATAGTGCCTATAGCTGACAGTGCTGTTTTGTAGACTTAAAAATATACCAAGTGGACATTTTTCTCTGTTTTCCTCAGTCATCTTCATTGCTGAAATAGACATGAGTAGTTCCGTTCATATGGAGTAGCATGAGGATTAAATGAGATAGTCCCATATTGACAGTATGATCTCGATGACTATTAGTTCTTAAGTGGTCCACTATGTGTGCCGAGACCCTGCAGGTGCATAGGCAGCTGTGCTGCTCGTGCCAATGCGGGCTCAGCGCCCTTCATTTCTTCTCCATTCTCCCTCAGAAACTTGCCACGCTGCTTGCACCCAAAGGAAACCTCTCTAAGTTGTTACACATTTGGTGGCATCTCAACTGGAGCACTTTAAAATTCCTTTTACTTTCTGGGTTGAGTAGGAAATGGAAAAGACCCCTTCTTTCGCAACTCTCCCCCACCCACCCACTGCAGCAAGATGCTGTGTTTCTCATGTTGCACCATCGTGAACGCCCATTTGCATAATGTGGGGTTAAGGGTTTCCTTTCCTCATTGTCTCATACTTACATTCAGTCCACCTCTGCACTGCCCCCCAATAAATATTTATTTTGAAAAATTAAGCAATGAATTTCTCCATTGAATCAACCGACTTACCTACTTACTATAAGGTTTTGCAACGCGCTGTATCCAAGCAAAACTATGGAGGTGACAGAGTTTGTAATTTTCCCTTCTCAGGTCCTTTGAGCTTTCCTGTCTTTTCCTGCATCATTGGCTCGTGGATTCCAATAGCTGCTGTGTTGTTAAAATCATACTCATTTAGTTTTGCAGGTATTTTCAAGTTAATCTAACCTCCTCAAATGTATCATATTTTAATCAAAGAAAAGAGTTGAGCTGAAGGATCTTTCTACCTATAATTAATAGGCCACTTTTCTTTCTTGCCGGGAAAACTTTTCATTAAAAACCCAAAGGCAGTGATAATACTTAATCTGAATAGGAAAGTGACTTAAGGAAGGAAGGAAGGAGGTAGCAGTGACCCAAGTGCTGGGTGTGTCTCCTGCACATTCATCCTCAGGGAGAAGAGGTTGGATAGCTTTATACGTGAATGCTGGACTCAGAACGATGAGGAATCCTCCCCCTCCACTTCTTGTGTTTTCTGTTTTTTCCCACTTATGATCCCTCATATCCCCTCGGTGCTTCTCCTTCCCCCTTCCTCTTAGCCTCCAAAACCTCACTTGGTTTATTAATGACTGCTTGCTTTTAAAAATATTTTACTTTGTTGAACTGTCCACAATGTAAATGTCTAATATTTGTCTTAGCATACGGACTTGCTTCACTGCACATCATTTCCTCAAGCCCCTTCCATTTCCCATCAATGGCCATGTGTCATCTTTCCTCATGGCTGAACAGGGTTCCGCAGTATGCATGGGCCACATCTTCGTCCAGCCTCCATCAGCGGGCTGCTAGATCAATGTAGGTTGTTTTTATTCTCTGGCTCTTGTAAATTGTTCTGCGTGAAGGGGCTTTCCTGAGGTTGCTCAGCTAATAGTGGCAGAGCTCGGCTTTTGGACCCTGAGCTTGCCTTTGCAGAGCTACCTGGCTGCATCCTCGGTCACGCCAGGAGGCTACCACCTTCTCAGAGTAGGTGCTCCCGGGGGTGCCAGAGGCTTTGTGTTCTCTGATCCAAAGGAGCTTCCTCTTTGTGAAGTCCTATTTTATGATCATGGTATGGGAAATGAGATTAGAAAGGGTTAACCAGATGGTTTGCAATTCCTTCAAGAACCCTGCTGATTTTTTTGTACAGTAAATAATAAAGTTCCAATTTGGGAGAGAATTTGCTACTGTGACACTAATACAGCTCCCGGCTATTAGAAGATTAGATGAGCACAAAGCTTTATGAGCCGTCAGTGGTGGCTCTGGAGGGTGATTCAGCATGTCGGCTGCTGTAGGCATAGCTGTTAATTGGAGCAGGAGGCAGGGAAGGGGCCTGGTTTGGCAGAGCAGGTTTAAATGGGTGGATTGTCTGATGGAGACGTTTTCTGTTCTCTTTTGGCTTTTGGTTCAATGCTTCTATCCAGATTGCCCTGCCCCCAGCTGGACTTTGCATGTCTTAGTTTTGGGGGGTCAGTGTGTTGCTCCAAATTTCCTAAGGGCAATAAGGCCAGCTTTCATCATTTGCCTCTGCGAATTCTCTGGAACTCTGTTTTACTTTCCAGCTCATTTCCTTCTGCTTTCAGCAAGGCCCCGTGCTCCTTCCCGCCTAACCACAGAGCAGGCCCTGCCGCGGGTTTACCTTCAGTGCAGTTCAATTCAGCAAGTGTTTGTCGGGAGCAGAGGATGTGGTCACAGAAGACTGGAGTTCAAAAACTGTTTTTACTACTTAGATAAATCACTTAATTGTTCAGTCTTAGCTTTTTATTTTGTAAACTAGGGATGATGAAAGTAATATTCACTGGCAGATTGGTCTTTAACATTTTAGAGGTTTCTAGGAAATCAAGTAGTAAAAACTCATGAAAACCATTGTCCCCTCAATATTTGTGAAACGCAAGATGAACAACTTTCATGAAAATTTTTTTTATTTGCTCAGGCCAAAGGAGCCTCCTAATCCAATGAGTTCTGTGCCAGGAGAGCCCTGTGAGGGCCCTAGGTGGGCACAGTACAGATGATGGAAAGGGGGAGCGAAGACTTCGGAGGCAGATGAGAAGCCTGACTTTGAGGAAAGTTCCTTCATGTCCCTGAGACTCAGTGTCTCTCTTTCTAAAATTCACACCTGTTTCTGTCTTTCAGGCGGTTGCGAGGGGTAGTGGTGATAACGCTTTTATGGTGCCTTTCACAGGGATCACACACAGGAGGGCCCAGAATAAATGGCTTCCTCGGTATAGCAGCCCTTCCTGTTGTGCCCGCTGCTCCCCTTAATAGTGTGTTGCAATAAAGCTGCCTATTTTGTTCTCAAAAAAAAAAAAAAAAAAAAAGGCTTTCTTACTCGCTTTCACAGTTACTTGGCTGCATCCTACATCACCCCAGCCACACAGCTGCCCTCTGTTCTGGAAGTGTCCTTATGTGCACATATACACATGTGTTCCTCATTCTCTTCTCTACTAGATTCCAAAAGAAGAGTCTACAAAATACTTGAAAATGGGACTAACTAATCATGTTTCTCACCCTAAAGTTTCTTTTTAAAGTCAATTTTATAGGTTAAATTTCATAGAGTTGATAGAACCAGGCAGCCCTAACCGTCTTCTAACAAAGACCAGCTCTCTCTACCTATGGCTTCCAGTCCCCAGATCAATTCTAGTAACTCTTGCTCATGGTGGCCGCCTGTCATACTTATTACTGATTCCTGATTTTTTCCCCTTGTAGACAAAATCTACTGACTTCCTACTGCAGGTGATGTGAATTTAACTCTATTTCATCTCTTCTCACATGCACCCCACACTACTGTCCTGTAGCATCTATTACAAATTACCACAAACTTAGTGACTAGAAAAGATGTGTTGTTTCACAGTTCTGGAACCAGGAGCCCAAAATCAGTATTCTTGGCCCAAATCAAGGTTCTGAAAGGGCTGCACTTCCTGGGGAGGCTTCCTGGGAGAGTCCACCCCTGACCTGCAGTCTTTGGGGTTGCAGGGTCTTTGGAGCAGTGGCCCCAGCACTCTGGCCTCTGCTGTCTTCACATACACCTTCTCCTCCAAGGCCTCTTATCTAATCTCCCTCTCCCTCTCTTTTCTGAGGATACCTGTGATTGTATTTAAGGCTCACCTGTTAAGATGTGGTTAAGGTACTTGGGGGGGTGGGGCTAGAGGGGGGAGGATAAGGGCACAAAATGGAGTAGAAAAGGACACAAGGGACCACGGAGATGGATCACGGGTGAATTGGTGGTGGGTTACCCAAGGGGAATACAAAATGTGAAAGATGTAAATAACAATAAAAATATAAAAAAAAAGATGTGGTTAAGGTAAAATCATATTAATCTCACCTCAAAATCCTTAATAACGTCAACAAAGGCTTTCTTTTTCAAATAAGGTAATACAGGTCCTGGGTCTGATATCTTTGGGGTCTGTTATTCAGCCTTTTCTACCCCCTAAATTCACTATAGCTATACTGGATATTTTTGTTCAACTTGTATTTCCCGTTGGCATTCTCATGATTATATAAATATTGTTCACAGCTGAAGCAAATAGTATACTAAGAGGGCATTTCCTATCTTGTGCAACATTTGTTTTCTTTGGAGAAAATAAATCATTCTGTTTTTCAAATTAATTTTCTAGTGTTCCTGACCTGGTCAACTGCAGTCTTTTTGCAGAATCATAAAACCCTTCTCAAAATCATATCATAGACTTTATCACATTCCTCTTTTCCTATGGAATATTCTCTACCTGGGCCTCTCTCCTCTGCTCTAGTCTGTACTGACTGTTTGCAAGTTCTGTGGCATAGTTCTCATCCCAAGACTCTTTCCACTATTGGTCCAGACTTTTCCTTTGGTATAAAATTTTACATAGGGTACGATGGGGTGGATTTTTCTTTCAGTGATTGAATTAGGCACTAATGGATACTTTAGGTCTGGAAACAGTTCAGATTTAGGAAAATTTCTTGCATGGCTACTTTGGTAATTTTAACTGCTCCATTTCCTTTGTTTATCTTCCTAGGATTCCTACTAAATATATCTTCTTCACATCTTGGGTTGTCTAATTTTCTTATATTCTTGCTTTCTATATCTTCTCTCCTTTTCTTCTTATGGTACTTACTGTGAAATTTTTTCAACTTTCTATTATAATCCTTTTAAGATTTTTTTACTTTGCTAACATATTTTTAAATTCCCAAGACCTCTTTCTGAATAATTTTCTTTCTTAAAAATACTCTGTTCTTGTTTCATAGATCTTGATCTTGTTTCATTCTTTCTATGTCTCTATGCTATAGTAAGTATTTCTTAAAAGTTTTTTTAAAATACATTTGTGGCCATATTTTGGTCTTTTATGCTTCAGCCTTGCCTCAAGTCTCTGATACCCACTGGATTGGCCATCCTTATGAAGGATGAGGTAGTAGAAGGATTTAAAATATAAGCACTCCTGGGATCTCCTGTTGCTTCACTGTACACACTCACTCACAGTAGGGTATGGCAGTTCCTTGCCCAAGTATGTGCTCCCTACCATGTCCTTGCTGCCTTGCTTCAAAGGCCCAGGTGGCCCTCCAAATATGCAGAAATACTGAGAGAGAGGAGAGAGAACATGGAAGACTTGCTACCAGACCTTCTTTCTGAAAGTCAAATTATCTTTTTATTTTGATACAAATATTCATAATCGATTTATTTGTAATTGTCCTCAACTGGAAACAACCAAAATATTTATCCATCTATAGGCAAATAATCAAGCAAATTGTGGTATATCCACACAATGGAATACTACCGTGCACGAAAAAGGAATGAACTATTGATACATACAATATGAATAAATCTCAGAATCATTAAACTGAGTGCAAAAAATCCAGAGAAGAGTACATATGGTAGGATTCCATTTACATAAAACTCCAGGAAATGCAAATTGATGCATTGTTACCACAAAGATGTGGTTGCTTGGAGATGGCAGTAAGAATCAAATGTTCTTTGCCACAAACTTCAGATGACTCTCTCACAAAAGGAGGACTGACAGTGCCCACCCTCTGACCCACTGGCACAGGAGCCTTACCCCCAGCAGCTGCAATGGGTCTGAGCTGACAAAGCTCAGGTGTCCAGTGTCCCAGGCTACTTAGACCCACTTCCTCTCAAACTAATGTGGGATTGTTTTGTCATAAAAATACGAGTGTAGTCATAAAACATGTCTTTGTGGGAGAAAAAGGTTCCCAGGCCTAGGAATGTGTGTGTGTGTATATGTGAGACAAGTTAAGACAGGTGCTCCTCTCCCCCTCCCCTGGCCCTGAGGCCGCCACAGCCAGGTGTGATCTCATGCTAACCTACAACATGAGGGAGCCCTGAAAGGCCAACGGCATCTGATACCCTCCATATCAGGCTTAGAACAGTTTTCCAAAAGGCTTCGCATTCCCTGGGTCAAGATCTCATTTTTTTTGTAAACATGTGTATTTCAGCAGAAATTTAATCCCTGGGGTTCCAACTCCTTCACACTTACATCAGTTAAAATGGCATTTCTGAAGAGACATGCAATCCTGCAGAAGCCTCCAGAGACTAAGCTCAGCCTGGTATCCCTTCTCGTTTTTTGACCTTAAACAAAAAAAGAGGAAGTCATGTTTCGTTTTCAAAATGATCTTGAAAAAATCTTTCCTTTACATTGCCCTGGACAGAATCTTTTTCTCTCACGGATTGTTTTGCTGCATTGTCCTATTGCTTTGCCTGATGGAAGCAGCTGTCTGACCTCAGACTGTGACCTGAGGGCCATGCCCCTGAGTTGAAGCCGCCTGCTCCTAAATAGAGCTGATTTGAGGGACGCTGAGGCTCTGCACAGAGAGCAGACATGTTTAGCTCTGGAAGGACCCTTCAATTCTTGTTTCCCCTTCCAGGCCTCAGAACACTGATGTCTGGGTGGTGACTTCTTAGGATCACACAGATAATTCATAGAAATTTCCATTTATTTTATTTATTTATTTATTTTTTTTAGGAACTAAATTGTCAGGCGTTGTGCTAAATACTCCAATTTATTATCTTACTTGTCTGGTCAGTGATCCATTAATAAGTCATTGTTATCTCTGTTTTCTGGTGGGAGAAATCACGGGAGAAATCCAGGGGAATTCAGCAACTTGTCTAAGGTTGCGCAGCTTCCCCAGCAGGATGGAAATGGACCCGCGTCCAGGTTCCTTGCTTTTCAGTGTGTTGTGTGTGTGTGTGGGGGAATAGTGGGGGATCCTGGGCCAGAGGGCCAGAACCCTGGTATCCCAACACCTGTCCTATAGTGATTTGTGATTTTGACCTTAAGACCCTGCATATTCTAGATAATCACTAGACTCAGTATATATGTCTAGTTGCTAAAAACTTGAATCTTTTTCACTTGACTTTGGTGTTCTGAGAATACTAAGTGATGTTTATTTAAGTTTTAATAAAACTCTTTTCTTTCTACCCTATTTTAGCCCCTCCACACTTCTTGTCCTCTTTGTGGTCTACCTCTTGCTGGCACCGGGTTCTCTTCCTTCAGAAAGAGTTTTCACAGAAGGACCCACTATCGGGGATCAGAACTCTGTGTGAACTTAAGTCAATCAGGACCTTTTGTAAGGGTGTTAGTCTTATCTTATAGTAGAATGGAGATATTTGAAGTAAGAAGGAAAAAGGCACGGAAACTGCTTTGTCTGGCACTCATTTTGTGATATTGTGCGAGATTCTATTATATAACCGATAGAACTCTTCCTCTCTCCCCCCTTTCATGGATAAGGACACTGGAGCTTCGAGAGGTTAAATAATGAGTCCCTGGCCTTCACATAATAACTTCTATTTGCAGGAGCCCTTCTACAGAGACCTCAGCAAGAAGGGGAGGATTTTGAGCATGATAAGGTCAGAGGGAGGGGTTTCTCTGTGTCTTGAATCAATTGTGAGAGGCTGACCTCTACTGGAACACATTGCAGGCAGGCTCTTGAACACCAGAAGGAAAACTCATTTCCGTAGAATGATCTTTTCTCACCTTTTGAAGAGCAATCTGTTTAGCATAGACCTACCAAGTGCCTACTACCTATGAAATATGCCAAAGTAAAGCAAATAGAGATCGACTATCCTATGCAAATCTCACTAGGCACACATGCTGGCTTACCCCCAGTGGGTCAGTTTCAGGGTGTCATTTCCAAATAGCAAAAAGATGGTTCTTTCTTCTCAGGCGATGGAAGACTGAGGTCTGGCCAAGGCAGCCCTTCTCTCTGTGATTTCTCCTATTATATTCCTTGTTTTATGATGTGCCTATTTGCATTCTTTGTCATTATTTTTGTCAGATTGTCTATTTTTAATGCAACATTGATGCCTTAAATAGTCACACTCACTGGGAGTCCCATAAAATGGGTTTGAAACACAGAAAACAAATTTTTATGAATGTTTTATTTACTTATCTATCACTCTTATCACTGGCCTTCTCTCCTGTCTCTGGTTACCTTTTTCACTTAGCTAGCCAACTGAGAATTAGATGAAAGATGGAAATAAATTGGCAGATTGCCCGCAGCTGCTAGACAAGGGTTCTTTCTTTCTGCAGCTTAGTTTCACAAAGGGTTTTGTAGGCGATGGGAGTTTTGGTGCAAAGCACTATGGTCTAAAGGCTGCAGCCCAGAATGGTGAAGTAAGAGGTCAGTATCCTTGGCTGCACACTGCAGGTTTTTGATGTGATGAAGTCACTTATACCTCTTGTTGTCCTTTTTCTGTGCTTAGAAAAATTATGCTGAATTATAGTAGATTCTTTTATTTGTAAATTACCAAATAAATATACCTGTGGAGTTGTATAAGATCATGTACTGCATACATCAAAGAAATGATTTTCTATTAATTTACATTTTTTTGTGCTTATTACAAAAATATTTCACGCAGAAAATTTTGAAAGTACAGATAAACAACAGATAAAAACCACTTGGATCTTGTCACCTAAATATATAAATTGACAACATTTTATGTTATTCCTTAGGCTTTTTAAATACATGTTTCGATATAAGCAGTATTATTGTTCACAGTAGTTTTTGAATTCCTTTTTCTCTTAATATAACTAACTATCTTTTTATATCACAGCAATTTTCTAGAATATTTCATGGTTGCCTAGCATTTTGTCATAGGTCCATCTTACTTTATTTCCTTTTTTGAGGAATATTTAGTTTATATTTAGTTTACATTTTGGTATTTTGAACAATCTTGCCCAAAACATCTTTGTGGCACATCACTGTGTGCATTCATCATTTATTCTTTAGTGTCAAATCCTCAGGGTACAAAAAATGTAAGCATTTTGATATTTATTGCCCAATAAACCCCAGAAAGCGTTATCAATTTATACTTCTGTAGAGTGAATCAAGCCTAGGACAGCAGTAGGTGATAAACTATTTTAAAACTGTTAATTTGAAAGATTAAAATAGTGTCACCTATTTAAATTTCCTTGATCATTACAGAAATTGTGCAGTTTTGGGGGGGGGGGTTTGCAACCTACTTACTGTTTTTTTAACCTCCTTTTTAAAATTTGTGATATTTACAAATTCAATATTAAGCAGGGGCTTGGAAACACATTGCGTGGGGTCCAGTCCAAGCTCTGACTTTATTTTTTGTAATCAGTATGCAAATTTAATGAGATATTTTACATTCCTTTTCTGAAACTTTAATTCTTTTTTAGGTTGTCCAATAAGGAAATACAGGTACAGGATTATTATACATAAAACAATACAGTACACATAATCTTGACACAGATATGCATAAACCACACACAAACGTGAAGCAAATAAAGGGTAAATCTCTCTTTCTGATTCCATGTTTCCACTGCTATTTTGCTCTTCCTAGGAACTACTGGAATACTTGTATCGATATCTTTGAGGTAGTGTCTTTTGAGTTGGTTTGAAACTTTCTACCCTCTTTTTCTTTTGAGTTCCTTTTCTTTTCCTTTCTTCTTTTTATTATTAATGACATACCATTATTTTACATCCTTTTTGTTTTGATAGGATTTCTCCCCTCAGGTGTGGTCACTGTAGTTTTCCCAACAGTTTTGGTTATGCTTAGAAGGGCCTACCCCCAGATATAAGAATATTAACTCTGATTTTTGGAAGTACTTTTTGGTTCCAATTTTCTGTATTTCCACTTAAAAAGCTTATGTTATGTTAGCTAAATAACAGCTCTGATAAATGGGTAATAATTATATAAGCGCAGAGCAGAATTTGATATATGGCAAGTCTGTGAAATAAATCAGACTGTTCAGTGAAAAACATCATAATTAATATAGACACTATAATGCATTTATAAAAAAAAGCTTATGTTAGGGACTATGATGGTTACCCTCCATTTGGCCCTCCAGATTTACTTCCTCTCTTTTTCCAGCTTTCTCTGAGCCTTAAGGCATTGCTGGAATGTGCTGCCTGGCCTTCTGGCCTTTGGTTGGGTTCAAACCATGACAGTGGAATGAAAGGGAGAAACTGGAATATTAGATTGCAGAGAGCAGCCTGTGCTGGGTAGAAGAGTTCAGACTTAATTTTATAGTTCCTAGGACACTGAGGGGGATTTAGATAAAGGAGGAAGATGATAAAAGTTCAAAGTGGCAAATTAAGATAGCTATTGTGATGGCACTGGCTAGGCGTGAGGAAGACTGAAGACAGGAAGGTCTAAAATGACTGCTAGCACTGCGGCAATGAGGCTGCACTTGCAAATGTTGACAGTCAGTAAATAAAATAATAGGAATCCTGGGCTGGTCTTGGAGGTGGATATTTTCTATGTGTAAGGAATTAGAATAGCAGTACCGCTAGCATATAATTTCCATCCCTGGCTGTTGCCTTTCTAGGGTAACATGCTGCATAGATCGATCATAGTAGGAGACCCTCTGGCGGCTAAAGAAGAGAGTAGACATCATGTTACTAGAATCAAATGATACTTCTGCATTGTCTCTGCTCCCATTCCCCCCCAGCACATGTGTGCTCAGCATGTCCCAGTGCTAAACCCAGAGTACAGGCTCGGGAAGTGTCTGCTGGTGGCTCAGCTGGATTCTGAAGAGGTGTCGCGTGCTGTTAGTGAGTGTTAGTGCTCCCATTTCATTGGGTGTGGAAAAGGAGGAAGGAGGACCAATGCACTCCAAGGTTGCACAATCTTAAGTAATTATAGATCCTTATCAAAAATTAAACTCCTTTTTTCAGGACTTCAGAGGCCCTTGTCTACTCCCTTCATTGTAACTGTAACTGTAAGCACTTACCAAGCCTGGTCCACAGTCCAGTTTGGGATGTGTGTTTGGAGGCAGAGTAGAAGGGGAAGGAATAAATGTAAAAGTGCAAGATGATTAGGATATTGTTCTACTCTCGAGTGTTAACACTGTAAGGTCCAGGATGTGCACTGTTAACCTATAAAGGAGATGCCAACCAGCGTTTTGGGGCAGGAGAGACCAGCTACTTGTAGATTGTTTCATATTATTCAAGAAGGATGCGTTGGGGTCTTTTCTGTTGCTTTCTATAGAACTTCTCACTTACTAACCTGTCAACCACTCCAGGCCTTCTTTGCTCTCCCCTTCTGCCCTGGGGTGAGGACTGGCAGACTCAGCAGCTTCCTGGCAATTCCTGAGCAGACCCTGTACCTCCAGGCACAGTCCACCAGATGGTGCAAAGCAAATGAAACACTCGTCTTTGTGGTCTATTCAGCTTATCAAACCCAAAATTGGATGGCTGAGCAGAGCACTTTCTGGGAGTTTCCCACTTCTGAGTTCAGCCAGAAAATAAATCCTTGAGACCTTGAATGTGTGTGTGTGCGTGTGTGTGTGTGTGTGTGTGTGTGTGTGTGTGTGTGTGTGTGTAGAGGTCTTATATGTAGACAGAAAGGAGGCACTTGCCTACATGTAGAGTCTGGGAGACTTCCTGCCTTTACCCCAAATATTATTCTACCTCCTGGCTCAAGGCTAACCTTCCATCTTCAGTGAGACAAAATCATAAAGGCGATCAGTTGTTAATACCTAGGACGAAGTAATAATGCCTCCTATTTATTTAGACCCTTGCATGTACTTTCATACCTATGATTTCATTAGAACATTGTAGCCACCTGGGATGTTGGAAGTTATTTTATAGATGAGGAAAGGAGGGTCATAGACAATGGTTGCATAGTAGCACTCTAACAGCACTGCCGGATCAAGTGGGGGTCGTTCAGATGTCAAATTTCTTGTTCTTTTTTAATTACCCTGGGATAGAATTTCTCCTTAAATGATTAGAATCTAGCTTCTTAAAAGTTGGATTGTGTGAGAGAGAAGGAGTAGATTGGAAAGCGCGGAACTCTATAGAGAGGAGAAAGGGCAGAGGATAGGGAGAAAAGGTCCCAAAGGCCTGATGTGCTTCTCCAAGTTTTCCTGGAGTGCTTGTGTGTGTATCTGTGTGCTGTGTACATGCATGGGAGAGATTGATAGAGATAGAGAGGAGGCCTACTTAAACACATGTATATGTGCACAGAGGGAGTGTTACCTCATGTACGATTTGGTTTTTAAATTTGGTTGCTCTTAACGCTTGCTGTACCAGTGAAATTTATTAGAAAATCAAGTTCAAAATAAGAAATAATGGAAACTAAACAGATGAAAGCTCTTTCCTTGTTAAATCAAAGTTGCACAATACCCCAGGACAGAGCAGGCCAGGACGAGGAATCAGGGTCCCTGTCCTCCCTGTTCCCCTGTTCTCTCTCTGTGCTGCCCTGCACATCCTCTTCTTGTGCCCACAAAGCAGCTTGTCGTGAGCCCGTCATCACTGATGCTCTGCCTGTCTCCTTCTCACTTTCCCCTCCACAGAACCTGCTAGACTGTGACAGCCCTTAGAGCCTGCCAAGCAACCAAAAAATCCTTCAGAATCATCTGAGCTAAATAATTTAGTGAATGGGAATGATTTAATGGCCCAATATTTTTTCCTACTGTAACTGTGACTAAACATTTTACAAACTAAACTTATATCCAGATTTTCAGAGTACTTAATAAGTGTGACATTGGGGGTTTAAAAAATGCTGAAGAGTAGATTAAACAGTTTGGGCTATAGGTATTGAAAGTTCAGATAAAAAAGCTGCAGTACCCAGTAAGTACCGGGATAGACTGTGTGTGATGATTCAGCTCTTCTAGTTCCACTGTTATCTGCATCTGGCAAATGAACCAATGAAGGCTGAAAGGTGTCAGATAACTTGAGCATGGCCACATGCTTGTAGGGAGAGAATAAATTTAATGCCAAGTCACTGCATAATGGCTTCTGAAATGCTACTCAAAAACCAATGGGGCTTAATAATAAAGTACTATTTGACCCAGGGATCAGCCCTCCAAACAGAAACTGTGCTTCTTTTATCTTTGATTCTGTGGCACATTGGTCTAAACAGGTTAATAACTATAAATCTCTGTTGTAATTATCCACACAGTTGGTAGCATCTAAATAGCTTAATTCCAGTTTTTTTAGCTTAAGATTTATCTTTTCTGATATTAATCAGTTTGCTGGTTAAAAATAGTTCAGTTTTCCTCACAAAGATTTTATTTTTATTGTTCAATAAATATTGTGGTTCAATAAATATTGATTTTCTTCTTTGTAATTGGTGAACATATTTTCACAGGTATGCAAAAACCAAACATGTTATTTTCTTTACTCTGTTGGTTCTTTTTTCTTCCCATCACCATACCTTATGTCCTTTCTTACCATTTCTACCTCCCCCTCCCTCTTAACCTCACAAACCTCACTTCTTTAAACCTCATTTGAATTTAAACTGCACCATAAAGCAATAGCAATTAAAACAATACAGTATTTGCATAAAATAGACGCCTGATCAATAGAATAAAGTTGAAAGTCCAGAAATAAGTCCACATCCACATCAATACTTGATTTATGATAGAGCAGCCATGATCATATACTGGGAAAAGTAGAGTCTCTTTAACAAATGATGTTGGGAAAATTGGATATCCACATGTAAAAGAATGAAGTTGAATCACTCTCTAATTACATGCATAAAAACAAATTCCCATGGATTAACGATATAGATAGAAGATAGAAGAAAACATTGGTAATTTAGTCCATAACTTCAACATAAAGATGTGTTTTTGAGATTTGATTCTATGACAAGGAATGTAAAAGCAAAAATAAACAATTGGGATAACTTCACGTTAAGAAGATTTCTATAGCAATAGAAAACATAAATATATTGAAAACACATACCACGAACAAGAGACACACAAAAAATCTACACAACCTAACAGTATAAAAAAGCTACCCATTTAATTAGTGGACAGAAGATATGAACAGAAAACTTATCAAACAGAATATCCAGAAGGCCAATAGAAACATAGAAAAGTGTCCATCATTGCTTTTAATAAGGGAAAAGCAGGTTAAAATCACAATGAGATATCATCTCACATCTATGAGAATGGCATATATATATATATATATATATATATATATATATAAATGATATACATATATAAGAATATATACCTATATAGACATATCTCTATCTTTCTCTCTCTTTCCAACAACTTCTGGAGAGGATAAGGAGAAATGGGGACTTTCATTAGAGGGAGTTTAAATTAGTGCAACCATTTTGGAAAGTGATCTGGATTTAGTGTAAAATACAAAAGAAGCAAGAAATACAGTACAACCCAGTATGTCACTCTTGGGCATCTGTTCAAAGAATATGAAGCTTAACAATTCAAAAAACTATATACTATACAATGTTTATGGCAACACTGTTGACAATAGCTTGGACATGGAAGAAACCCAAATGCCCAGTGGTAGAAGAAGTTTGGATCAAGAAGATGTGGTATATCTATACTATGGAATACTATTCAGCCATAAGAAAAGATGAAGTATTGCCATTTACAGTGACACAGTAGGAGCTTGATAAAACTATGTGCGATAAAGTAAGTCAGAATAACAAAGAAAAATGTTGTACATTTGCATAGTGGATGATTTAAGAAAGTATGAAATACTTACAAAAACTAGCAGTCATTAATAAATGAATCACTTCTAATACAGACACTGAAATATTAAAAAGTTTATACACAATTCAAAACAAAACAACCATGGAGTTTTCAGGCATTGATTTTGGTCAGGTCTTCAAGGTTCCCTCAAGTAGTTTTGCCTATGCTGGTTGACTTTTTTAAACATGTTTTTTATTTTTTATTTTTTTAAGTTTATGGTTTTCTTTTTTCCTTTAATTTTATTCAATTTATATCATTTACATTATTATGTATCCCCCATAATTTCCCACCACCAATTCATCCGTGAACCATCACTATAGACCCTTGTGCTCTTTTCTCCCATATTTTGGACCCTTTCCCCTGCAGTATGTCTCTTCCCTTCCCCTGCAGTATGTCTCTTATTTGTGGTTGTCTGCTAGTTTTTGTTTTTGATTTGTGTGCTATTTTCTCCTTCTGATTTGTCATTTGGTTTTCTTACCTCCATTAGTGATACCATTCGATATTTTTCTTTTTCATTCTGGCTTATTTTGCTAAGCATGATACCTTCTAGCTCCATCCATGTTGCCGCAAATTGCATTAGTTTATCATTTTTGATTTCTGAGTATAAACATGTTTTTTAAAACTGCACATTGAACATATACCACTGATTTCAGTCCTCCATTTTTATTTTTATGAGCATCAGTATTCATCTCTTAGGGCGTCTTCCTTTTTAGTGAATTAATATTCTACTGATGTTTTCATTATTCTTCTCCACCTTAAGTGAATATAATGTTGCATGTCAGTTACATCTCAATAAAAATAGGAAAAAAACTACAGTGCAAAACTACAAAAAGCCCAAAGTCCTTTTTTTCTTTCACAAAAAGATTGTCTTTGTCGTTCAACATTGCTTCTGATGTATTTTTGAATAACTCTCTTTGCATCCATCTTCCTTGGAATTTGTTGAAATTTTTTTTTTGTGTATAAGCTAATTTTTTCATCAAATTTCAGAAATTTTGATTGATTAATTCTTTGGATATTTTTATATGCCTTTCTTCTCTCCTGTCTACCTGATTGTGAATATTTGAAGATTAAATGTTGCTAATTTTCCTGATGCACTACTCTGCTCATTTTGCTTTATCGTTTCTTTGTTTTTAGATTCCATAATTTTCATTAACCTGTTTTAGCACTCTCTGATTATTTCTTCTGCCAGCTTCTCCCTACACTTTACCCCCTCTAATGAATTTTTTATTTTTGTTATCATTTCATTTATGTAATTGTAATTTTTAACTCCAAAATTTCCATTGTCTTTTTTTTTTTTTAACATCTAAAAGGACAGGTTTATTAGGAAAATGAGAAGGAAAAAGAGAGTCACAGGCAGGCAAGAGAGCGGCCCCATTGTCTTATTTAAAAAATAGCTTTTAATTTCTTTTTGCTATTGTCCATTTGATGAGACATCGTCATCACGTCTTTCTTTTATTTAGTTTTTTAAACGTATTTATAATAACTGCTTTAAAGTACTTTCTGCAAAGTCATCTTTAGGCACGCTCCCAAGTAGTTTTTGTTGCTTGATATTTTCCCTGTATGAAGTTTACACTTTCCTGTTTCTTTGTATTTCTTACATTTTTTTTATCAAATTTGACATTTTAGAATACTCACTCTAACGCTTCTGGATAGTGATCTCGTTGTCTCCTGGAATATGGTTACTAAAATGAATACATTATTGTATGTAACTTCTAATCCACTTCCTTGCCTCAACTCTTTTAGAAAATTTTCATAGTATTTGTTGAAGACTTCCTGAAGAAAAAGACATAGAGAGGTGACCAGAATTGAGAAGACTGAGAGAGGTGTAGAAAGTCTCCATTTTAGAGGAGAAATGGTCCGTCAGGCGGAGGACCTCCTGAGAGGGCTGCTGTGGCCAGCGCCACTAGGGTGGCAGGTTTGCCAGCAGCCCCCACTCTGGCTTTCCCATCCCTGACTTTCATCTGGCACCCACCTTTTCTGCTGAATCTTCTTCTCACTCTGCCTTCTATTCCTGTTACTAGGTTCCTTCAGCTCGAAAGGTAACTGCACATGCCAACGCAAGGGCAATTCGTCTCACCTTCCTCTGAGTGTCTAGTGCTTGAGCATTTGGAAAATGCAAAATGCACTTTTTCCCTGTTTCTCAGATACGTTAATTGACTTACACTTGACAGTCTGCACTTCACACATTTACTAAAAAAAGGGGGGGGGAGTTCAAGAAAAGACGTACGCGTGAGAGAGGCATTTCAGCATTTGGGAGATGGGCCCCAATAGTTCATTTCATGACTTTTAAGCAAGTATTAAGTTAAAAGGGGGAGGGATGACAATGGCAAATGGACAAAATATGGTGGGTTTTAGAAAATATTTTTAAACAATATAAGGCTGTATGAAAGTTTGTAAAGAATCATATTACCTTTTTGATAGAGAGGAAATGATTATTTAATGAAAAAGCAGCATCTTTTTTCGGAAAATAGATTTATCAGATTAAATGGCGGATGCATCTCATGTAAAACAAACCAAACCTGTTTTGAAAATATTTAGAAGACTTAAGAATGAGGGTCATTTGGCATTTATTGAAAGTTTATTACAGGTAAAGGTTTACATCTGAGACGTTCATGTATATTATTTCATCACTCAGAGGAATCTTATTAAATTATCATTAATATTCCATCTTGTAGCTAGAGCCAATAAGGTATTTTCCCAAAGTCAAAGTGAGGTTCACCTGAATTCTTCCTAATGAACTTTGTCCACACTGGTAGCTTTATTGAGGTATAACTGACAAATAAAATATTTAAAGTGTGCAATCTGATGCTACGATGGACAACTACATAATGAAATCATCCCCCACCCATCACCTCAGACTTTAGTTTAATATTTTTGTATAGGAACATTTCAGTTCTACTCTCAGTAAATTTCAATGATAAAATGCAGTGTTAGCAACTCTAGTTACCTTGTAATACATTAGCTCCACAGACCTTATCTGTTTTATAACTGAATTTGTACCTTTTGTCAACCTCTCCCCATCTCTCCTCAACCCTCAGACCCTGGCAACTGCTTTTTGACTTTCTATTTCTGTAAATCAGACTTTTTTTTTTTTTTTTAAAGATTCCACATATAAGTGATGCCATCTTCCTAATGTTTTTGAATTGTTGCAAAACCAGTACAATTACCAAGAGCCAACAGAAGCCAAAGGAAGTGACTGATGAAAAATGAGCAGAAGCCTTTCTCCAGTGAGGAGGAGTGTTTGCAGGCAGGCAATTATGCCGTTGCCTAGGGGAAAACTGAAACTTTCTCTGAGGATGGTGCTGAGCGCTCACTTGCCAAAGCTGTGGGGTTTCAAAGGGGCACCAAACGCAGACCTGAGCTCATCAGGAGGCCACAGGAGAAGGGCGTGTGACCCTCCCCCCCCCCCGCCCCCAGCCAGAACAGTATTTGTGACTGCTGCAAATGTGTCAGAATGATAGACTCAAGTTCATACGTTGTTAAGAGTCTGTTCTATGATGGTAAAAGGTGCAACTTTTTGTCATGGTGGAAAATGAAAACACAGGAAAATTATGAATACTTGTATAACTCATGTTTTGATGGAAAGAAGATAAACACATGCAATT
>PVIJ01010969.1:21929-42048 GCA_004024925.1 Scalopus aquaticus
ACATAAATAACAATAAAAATATATATTTAAAAAAAAAAAAAACAAGAGTTTGTTCTTACCCCACTGCCTGAGATGAAGGGTTCAGGCCAGCGCTCTCCAGCTCAGCATGATTGGGGTGCAGGGACCGTGCTCTCCTGTGGGTATTCTTGCCTGTCTGGTAAAGTCACCTCCCGGAGAGACCCCCCCATGCCCTGCTCTATGTGCACACATTAAGTGACTCTATGTGCACCCCTACCCTGAACCGAGTATTTTAGTCATGTTCCACTGAGCCCCTTCTCTACTATCTGTGGGAGTGAACCCCTTTATTTCAAACTGAGAGACAGTGTTTCAAAATCAACTGTCTCGTGGAGCACAGGCAACATAAGATCTCAAGTTAGTGTGAAGGCAACAGATGCACAAGCTTTCAGAGAGCGGTTGTAGGCAGAGCCCAGGCGGGTTTGGGGTAGTGGTCTAGTGTAAGGAAACTGCTGGCTCAGGAGCGGCGTGTCCGGTGATCAAGGTGCCAGGTCTGGCATTCAGGGCTAATGAGGGGTTTAAAATGAGAGGTTTGTACAAAGTGAATCTATTATAGTATTTCTTGAGGAGATAGGTAAGACAAAGTACGTGAAAATGTCAGGCGCGGTACCTGAGCACAAAATCCTGACAGTATGGATGAAAGGAAGGTAGGCTGCAAAAAGGGAAAGGAACTGAAGGAGAAACTAGGCAGTTGAAGACTCATTCAGTGCTGAGTGGATTTTGCAAGGGCTGACTCCGGGGTCTGATTGCATGACTTTCAACGTGAACTCTTTCTTTTACCAGTTGGGTGGGCTTGATGGCCAGGGATGACAGCCCCGCTCCAAGGCGCTTTCGTATTTCCAATAGGGTGAAGACTGATTCCTTGGCAAAGTCCACCTGATGATGACAGAGGGTAGGGTGCAGCCTTTCCAGCAGGGTGAGGTGCCCCCAGGCTTCTGGCATATTGCAGCATGCACTGGTGTGATTGTCACAACTGCAAACTGAGGAAAATGAGGTCATCATTGAAATGGTAAAAGTGGAATTCTGAACATCTGGGGATATCAGGTCAACAGCTGCTTCTGGCTCCACTACCACATGTCCTCCTTTCGGAAGGAAGAGAAGCTGGTGTTAGAGGAACAGAATTGTCCAATTGAAAACTCCCTTGATGTCAGACTTGAGCAGAGCTTTAGGGAAGAAAAGGCTTTTTGTTTTGTTCCCCTGAACATTACTCTGGAAAGTTTGCTGTGAGGATGCATAATTAACTTTTAAGATAGTGATGGGTTTTTAAGACTCTTGGACTTTAACTTTAGAGGACATCAAGAGGCAAGAGAACATTAGGAGAGGCTGTATTGACTCTGGAATTCCTACACTGAAGAACCCTTGGGGAACAACCCAGTATAGTAAGCCTGGGTTGGGATAGGGGTTTTTTAATATGTTCGATACATGACTTTTAGTAATATTTTGCTGGAGTGATTTGGGGATCATATTATTTCTGATTATGAATGAGGGTACCCAAGCCTCATCAGCAATTCTATGCTGTAAAGTCTTAAGAGCAGATGAGTTGGAGAAGCCAGGGCAACTGCTTGTTGATGTGTAATGGACAGTACATCTACCTAGGAGGTTAGGAGACCTGGTTTTGAGACCTAGCTCTGATAAGTGTCTCACCTTAAGCGAAACAGACTTTTTTCCCTTTAGCTATTCATTTGATTATGTGAAAAATGAGGGAAATAGTCTAGATCAGCATTGTTGAGTGGAACTATAAAGTGAGAAATACATGAAATTTGAAATTTTCTGCAAGCCACAATTTATACAGTCAAATAAACAAGCAGATTATAATATTCTACTTAAACCCATATAACCCATCTATTGCCAATTCAGTAGGTGACACAGGTAATCATTGTGAAAATTACTTCATGGGGGATTTTATGTCCCTTTTGTTTTAACTCTTCAAAGTCTGGTGTGCCATTTACACTTACACCACATCTCAACTGGACCAGCACATTTAAGTGCTCAGTGCCCCTGCATGATCATTGTTGCAATATCAGACTGTGAGAATGTCCATGATGTTTGAGGCCTCATCCAGCTCTAGCATTTTATGATTCTGTGACAGAATCATATTCTCCTTCTTCTCAACCCTCAAGGACCCCTGTGTCAACTTGAGCACAGGAAGAAATAATTTGTGACCACACCCCCCCTGTCCCAGATATGTTAGAGACCTCCCAGGAATAAAGCAATTAACTCCCCTACTTACCTTGGAAAATTGCTTTGAGATCCTGTGTGAAAGGAGATGATACATACAAATGCAAAGTAATTAGTCCGTGAGCATTTCTTCTCACATAGTCACCAACATAAGTGCAGGCTGTGATGCATGTTCCTGCCCGATGCCTCTGGAAGCCTAATTAACTATCTCCTGTAAAGCGCTACAAGATGCTCCAGATGAAAGGTGGCCAGCGAGAGACAAACATCATCCTGAGCAGCATTTGATCGTGCCCGTCCCCAGGCTGCACCATTACAAGCCCAGACTGACGTCATTCTCTGCAGTTAGCAGCTCTTGTGCCTGGGGAGAGATATAATGGGAGTGTTGAGGCCTCACCAGGTGACCCATTAAAAAAAGAAACACCCCCAGACTTTTGCTCCAGGGGCCTTGCTTGGTCATAGATTCTAAGAAGCCAGATTTCATTTCCCCCAAATTGCACAGTTACTGCCTAATTGAGCTCTCTTCTCCTGAAGCTGAAGTCACTGAGGGTAAAAGATGAGTCAGAAGCAGCAGTGTAGTTTCATGTGCTTTGAGTGCAGCCTTCTTTTTTCTTTCCTTCATCAAGTTCAGTTGGTCTTTAGGACAAATGTGAAGAAAGTGCATTTTATCGTTAGCACATGCCCACTTTCTCTTTCTAAGGCCTGTTCCTCTTCCTAAGAAGAGCGTTCTTGCAGGCCGCTCCACCCCCCTTCTATCCTCTGCACCCTCTGTCCTGCCATTTCCAGACTGGGTTTGGGACTCTCTTTTCCCTCCCTCACCTTTAAAACTGCTTCCTCACAGTTGTATCCGAATTCTACCACATTCGTTCTCTCAGATGTGAGTTAATTATTTCTTAGGGACTGTGAACCAGACTTTGGTAGTGATTTGCTTGACACTTCAATATGAGAAAAATCTAGACGTTTTGTTACATTTTAGCAGAAAATGACAATTTTAATCAGAGAGAGAATCTTGTACAAATAAGTAAAAATTTAAATAAAACAGTAACACTCTCACAGGCAACTTTTACTCCAAGAAATTTACTGCATTGCTAGAGTAGAATTATTGACTTTGCATAACCTTAAGGCTTAAAACATAATTTAAATCTATCATCCTCACTGAAGTTCTATCAAATATTATACATATCAAAATAAAGGAGGGGAAGAAACAGAATTCTGTGAATTTGGGGTATAGAGTCAGGGAATCTTTCACGTTAGAAACAAGTAGAAGGACCTGGGAAAGTGGATTAACCGTAGATATCTGGAGTCAGGAAAGGGTTATAAGCTGCTACAATTTCCATGAAGGAAAGATCAGCTCCTGGATAAGAATAAAAAGTTCTGTAAGTCTGGAAGTTTGTAGTATAGTCTTTTTTGATATTCATTAATTCACATTTATTCCTTGGTAACTTAAGGGAGAGTCAAGAGTCTCAATCCATGGTTGATTAAAACTCATGAATATTCTTTAGGTACATAAAATCAAAATTAATAATGATTATCAATATTGAATGTATAGAGGTAGCATTGCATTCTTGAATCCTAAACAGACTAACCTATGAATATTTTAGCAGTTGTCTTTAGTTATATTCTTAAATCCTGCAAATGATTATGACTCTCTCTGTGTGGTTTTTGATGTTTACATACGGCTCTCCATGCCCTTAGCATTAACTCTAAAACAAGTACTTAATGAATTGCCCAAACTACTGTCTGGCCTTATTTAAGTTCCTCTTACCATGGTGGCATATTTCCTCTTTTTCCTGCTGCTCTCGCCACTTTTTCCTCCCGACAGTTGCTCCCTGAACTCCTTGTTGTCATCTATTTTCTAAACATGAAGTTATATACAGCATGGCAACTATAATTATTAATACTGCATTGTACATTTGAAAGTTGCTGAAAGATCAAAATTTAAAAGCTCTCATCACAAGAAATATAAATTTATTTTTATTTTTCTATTTAACTAGAATTATCATGGTAATCATTGCACAATATATACAAATATTGAATCATTATGTTACACCTGAAACTAATGCAGTGTTACATGCTGATTATGCCTCAATTAAAAAAAGACTCTATCAATTTTGAAAACTGGAATTCCAAAGATTGAACGTAGAAAAAAATCTTGACTCGTTTTTCACACTGTCCTGTAGAGATCTGAGAAAGACACATGGGGAAAACAAGGCTCATTCTATAATTTGACAATAAAAATTCCTGATCACTTTTTGTCACACACACAAAAAAGTTCTGTAAGTCTCTGATGCTGTAGTTTTAGTCATCATGGCACTACTGCTATAATATGTATAATTAACATGCCATGTAAGTGGCAAAACTCTAACTCCTTCCACACCAAAAATTGTCAGTTCAATTGAACAGTAAATGTGTATAGTCATAATAGCACATTTTAAAAATAGAAACAATAGGAAATATGATTTAATTTACATAGATATGCCTCTCAGATCTCTGAGGTAGTATGTGCATTTTATAAGATAAAGCACTGGTTTTTTTCTTCCTCAAAGTCTCCTATTTCTCAGCCTCTGTTTTTTATGTAAGTGCAGTAAAGAGAACACAGGAGTGACAATGGGATGGAAGTTGAGAGCTTTCCAGTGGTCAAGAGAATTTGTTGGCTACTGAGACATGGGCAGCAAGAGATTGGTTGAGTGGGCAACTGAAATCAGTTCCTTCTAAGCAGAGGCTGTGAGGATCTTAGGATAGAGAGAGAACTACCTCTCAGCAAGGCAGCGACAAAGTGTGGGGTCAGCAAGTGACCTAACCTGTTAGAGTCCCAAATTGGTGCTCTTACTCACACTGACCTCACTAGCTGTGTTATTTAATGATTCATTGAATATCTGTTCTATTATTCTTCATGGACTTGGTGCGAGGTATAGACCAACACAGACATGAGCAAAACATGGCAATCCCTATGTTGATAGGGCTCCTTTACCATGAAAATGGCCTATTTTTTTTTTTTTTTTTAGAAAAAAATTTTTTTTCCATTTTTTTTTATTGTTATTTGTGTCTTTTACATTTTGTATTCCCCTGGGGCAGCCCACCACCAATTCACCCGTGATCCATCTCCATGGTCCCCTGTATTCTCCTCTCTTGCAGAAAATGGCCTATTTTATGAGAGAGTTATCAGCTTGGAAATGGAAGAACCAAATATAAGAGCTTTTGTCATGACTTTGTGAGTAAATAAGAAGAAAGAATGCGCGATGGAAGAAACATAACATGGTGTAATCCTGAAAGTGTGAACAGTAAATCAGGGTTTATTTTGTTTTTATTTTTATTTATTGCATAATTTTAACTGGAATAATATTATTTAACCCTTTGCACTCCGAACCATTCTGGACATTGGCTACCAGCTACTCGACGCTACTTTGCGGCGGAAACGTGCATTTACAGACCCTCGTATTATTTAGTATAATTTTGGAACCAAGTAAAGTATTATAATGATATTGGACTTACATGAATTGGGTGACATCGAGGAATGTATATTTGCAAAAAAACAATATTTTATTGTTTATAATTTTGTACAGTATGATAAGTTTTGTAACACTCCCCAATATGCATTGCAGGCTGATTAGTGCATGTTTGACAGTAATAAGTGGTTTGACGCCTGCCACCAGGTGTTTTCCTGTTAGAACACACAATGCAGTCCCGTTTTCTTTGTCCCACAGCGGGAATATGCAGTTCATTGCTTAATCTATTGTCCGCAGAAGATGTGGATGGATGTGTTCTCGATACACGAAAATCGCCCTTTAATGCAATGTCCCCTGAGAGGGGACACCTCCCTCATAACACCTCCCTCATATGAGGGAGGGCACATCCGAGTGATATGCTAGAATTCCGATGTCCCCTGAGAGGGGCCAGCGGAGTGCAAAGGGTTAAAAGACTGTATATTATTTAGAGGTATAGATTCATACCTATTCAGATGTATGTTACCACACCTTACCTGCCACTAAGAATGTACAATCCTCTATTACATTACATGGTCCTTCCTATACTCCCGTTCCCGCTTGATACCCTCAATTTTGCAGTCAGATTTCTACAGTACGTTTTGGTTAATGTTTTTCAGTTACTTTGTTTTGTTTCTCTATACACATATGACTGAAATCATCCTGTATTTGTCTTTTTTCTGACTTATTTCATGTAGCTTAATTCCTTCAAGTTCTACCAATGTTATTGCAAATGGCAAGATTTCATTATATCTTATAGCAGAATAGTATTCCATTGTGTAGGTATGTCACATTTTCTTTTTCGACTCATTTGTTATTGGACACTTAAGTTGCTTCCATAATTTGACTACTGAAAATGGTGTTGCAATGACATAGGAGTGTATTAGCCCTTGAAATTATACATTATTCAATAAATACCTAGAAGTGGGATTGCTGGATCATGTGGTAGATCTACTTTTAATATTTTGAGGAACTCCATATTGTTTTCCATTGTAGACCCATCAACATTCCCACTAGTAGTGCGTGAGAATACTTTTTTCTCCATATCCTCGCCAACACTTATTGTTTCTGGTCTTTTTGATGTGGGTCATTCTCACAGGTGTGAGGTGGTATTTCACTGTGATTTTGATTTGCATTTTTTTAATGTACTTGTTGGTCATCTGTATGTCTTCTATGGAGACAGGTCTATTTATCTCTTCTGCCCACTTGGATTGGGTAACTTCTTTTGTCTTTGTTGAGTTTCATTAGTTATTTGTAGGTCTTGAACATTAATCCCTTGACTGGTATGTGAGGTGTTAATAACTTCTCTCATTTGGTAGGGGTCTTTTCATTTTAGTGATAGTTTATGTTATGCAGAAGCTTTTGAATTTGATATAACCCTATTTGCTTATTTTTGCTTTTGTTTCCCTTGCTCTTATAGTTGAGTCCCCAAATACATCATAGAAACCAAAGCCATAGAATGTTTTTTCTGTATTTTCTTCTATTTAATTTGTGGTTTCAAGTCTCACATTGAATAATTTAATTGATTTTGAACTAATTTTTGTGAATAGTATGAGACAGTGGTTTAGTTTATTTTTCTGCATGTGGCTGTCCAATATTCCCAAGGCCATTTGTTGAAGAGTCTTTCCTTTCTCCATTATATACTCTTGGCTCCTTTGTGGCAGATTAACCATCCATATAAATACAATTATTTCTTGCCTGTCAATTCTATTCCATTGGTCTGTGTATGTACTTTTATTCCACCATACTGTTTTGATTACTATCACCTTATATTACATTTTGAACTCTGGAAATGTGTAACTCTGCTTTTTATTTTTTCTCTCAAATATTGCTTTAACTATTCATGTCCTTTGTGATTACATATAAATTTCAGTAATATTTGTCCTACTTATATGAAGAGTGCCATAAATCTGGATTTAAATTTCATTTCTATACCTTTCTAGTGTGTGATCTTGGACAAGACTTTTTCACTTTTGGAACTTCCTTTGTAGAATGGAGATGATAATACTTAGAATACTTGCATCCTAGGACTGAGATGAAAGATCAATGAAGTAGAACAGGACAGTTTCCTGCAGCAAGTATGAGGGTCTGGGATGCAGCAATTTCTTTCTACGTTGATGGTCTGTGGCAGATCTTTTTTGGATGGCAGGTTAAGAATTATTTTAATTTAATTCACGTAAGTTGACTTTATGTACTTAAGCATATGTCTTGTTTCACCATCAAGACTGTTCTTGGGATGAGTAATGTAAAATAGGGAGGGAGGAAATACCAAAAATGTCAGATTATAGTTGGTTGTTCAGTTAGCCCTGATAGTTCTACAAGGTTGTCATTTGCTTTCAGAAAATCTCTATCTCTGAACATCCTGTGTACAGAGAGGTGTTATTTTTATACAGTACTTGGTTTCTTAAGAAGTAACATCAATTAAGAAAATAAACCTTTATTTAAACCCACTGGGACAGTTGTAGATTTTGTATGCTTAGGCAGATCTAAACAAGTGTAAGTAATCGATCCTTAATTGATATGAATCAGGAAAATTCAGATGATTGAGTCTTGGATTTTCTTAAAGTGAGAGAGATCTTTCTATTTAGTAACAAAACAACACTCTCATGTGAATTTTTAGGGGGCAGTTAAGAGTAGGTTTTCAGCTCCTGCTTAGATAAGCACTGGATAAGAATGTTAAGTCTCTAACTACCTCTTCCCCCTTTTTCCTGCTCCCCCCATAACACCTCACCTCTCCCAGATGTTTCAGATTCCAAGAATTTTTGCATTGATTAAACATTCTATTTTTGCTTGTTTCCCCATCCCAGACCTTGAAATGTTATCTTTACTTTTATTACTTGAGATCAGGGCTATTTCTGGAAAGCATGAGTTTCAGGGAAAAATCACATTCCATGCGCTTCTCTCCTCTGGTTCTTTTATTTTATACAGGTGGGAACTTAAGTGACTTTAAGCGCAACTGTTGTAAGTGGTAAGACTATCCAAAGTCTACCCCTGAAGAATTTTGCTGGACTGTTCCCTGAATGACAGTTAAAGGAGTGTTATGGGTTTGTTGTATACAAGTGATTCAGCCATTTTTTTTTTTTAATAACCCCACAGGCTTTGCTTAGCATATCTTAGAAGACAGAGCAAATTTTTGTATGTAAGGTTGGATGGGATATATGGGGGAGGTCGAATATGGTCATTTCCCAATATTCTGGGAAGTGAAAAGCAACAGCGTTGAGGAGCCAAGCATTGAAAAATAAACTACAATCTCTGGGGATTAACTTGTTGGTCATCTAGCAGTCAAATTTCAACCTAATTCACTTCAGTGATTTGGTCCCTAAGTCACTGCCTCAGTGATTAGAAGCAGCTTTAGGCTATAATAGAACACACTGGGGATGTCAACTCAGAAGATCTGGAACAAAACTGGACCTGCCAGTTCCAAACTCCATTATCAAAATCAGTTAACCCTCTGAGCCAGTTTCCTTAGGTACTAAAATGTTGACGACATCTGCTTCACAGGATTACTTCTTGGGAGGAATAAAAGGAATAGCCTCTGAGGAAATTCCAGCCCAGCCTTTGGCAGACTGGTCTGAACTTTCAGGAACTTCGTGAAGTTCATAGATGACCTTTTGTGAGGAGTTGCTTCCATGGCCACAATCTCTTAAAGATGATCCTCACTTGTCCAAAATGAAAATGATTTAGAAAATTTGGGTTTAGGGATCTATCAGAATGAAAATTTCAGTCATATTTCACCAGTTCTTTGTAGTTTCTTTCCCTTTCCATTATGTGAAATGGGTGGGGCCGATGGGGAGGCTTTATGACCCCCTGTCCAGAGCACTTGTTGGTGTCCACCGTGTTCTCTGAGGAAGATGGAGATGCTCAGGTCTCCCCCAAACCTGATGATCAGAGTAGCTGAGGGTGACTCCTGGAAGTCAGCATCAAAAATCAAATCCCTTTGATGATTCTTGTGCACACCGAAGACCGAGCCTCGCTCTCATCCATCCTGTCACTGGCGACCTAGTCTGACCATGGCACTGGAGCACGGGTTTTCACTCCCGTGGAGGGAGTTGGGGAAAGAGTTGTTCCAGTATCAGGAAGAAGTGGGGGAGCTGAGGCAGGAATCACTGAAAATGGGTTGTTTATATTGTTGACGTTCTTCTCTCCTCATTAGGAAGAATCATCTTGTGGGACGTGAGAGCAGGGCTGATAGTGAAACATGTGCGCCTGGCGTGAATCATAGATTAACTTGTAATGTTCCCCTTAATTTCTAAAAAACATTATTTATGATACAGATATTATACAGTTATATATTTCATTGTTTTAACATTGAATTATATCAGTATATAAACTACACTTTATATTGATGATAGACATGAAGCACAGTTGTTTCACATCCTGTAAAACCAGGAAGAGGATTCTAATCCAGTGGGCCAGGGCATTTTCTTCCAACAAAATAACTCCAGTAAACAATGTCAGTTTATACAGCAAATGTATTTTTGATCTTCCATTTGTTTTATTCTGTACAAGGTTCTGGCAAGGCTCAGTGGTGCACTTCCGGGTATATGAGAGGAGAGGATGTACTCTGTCTTAGGGTTGTGCTAGTGGGGATTTTTTTCCTCTCTCAGGTAATATACTTGGGTCTAAATCACATGTTTGCAGCATAAGAAACAGGCATGAATTAAGTTATTGTCTTTCCTGAATTTAATTCTGTCTTTGTAATAGTCCACATGAATAAGGATATGTTTTCCTCCCAGTGACACATCTGCAGTTCCTCTTTCGACCTCCCACCCAAACATCCTTCAAGGAAAGGAAGAGAGCTTTAGAACCAAGCACATGAGGTTTCAGACAATTTCACAGGCTATGGGGGAGTTCCTGGAACAAAGTGGAAAGCCCAAAATAGATATCCGGGAAGAAAAAAGGAAATGGCGACAAAGTACTTACTTTAAAATTCCAGGACTCTCCTTTTATTGCCACAATTGAATCTCATGAATTTTTGGTCTCTACTATCGAGTGGGGTGTTTCCCATGGATTGTTCATGTTCCTTGTTTCCTCCCTGAAGCAAATAAGAAAAATAGGAAACCACTCTGATGATCTGAGCAATTACAGCCTTCCAGCTAATCAGAACTCATTGATCTAGGCTCACACAGAACTCTCAGTAAAATAATGCAGAACTCAGAGCTTCTGTTTCTGTGAAAATCCATTCACTCAGCAGATGTTTCTTGAGTGCCTACTATGGAAAATGTTGTGTTAAGCACTGGGTTACAGAAACTAATAAGAAATGTCCCTTCTATCTGGGAGCCTTATTGGTGGGAGAAGACATAAAGTAAATGTTGAATGTTATAAAATATAATCCTGAAGGACCACTCTGACTTGCTGTGTGGCCTTCAATGACTACCATCTGGTGAAATCCAACAAGAAGAGTATCACAGTTCAGTTCCTGTAGTAGGTTGTACAGCAGCCTCCTAAAAGCTCACATCCAATAATGCCAGCATGTGGCATTATTTGGAAATAGAGTCCTTGCATGTGTAATTAAGGTAAAAGGAAGCCATGCTGGATTAGGGTGGACCCTTCATCCTAGGATTGGTGTCTTTTGAAAAGAGGGGAGGATACATAAAGACACACAGGGAAGAAGACCATCTAAATATAGAAGCAGAAATTGTAAAGATGCTGACAGAAGCCAAAAAAATAAACCTGAAACAACCACCAGAGGCTAAGGGAGAGGTGTGGAACAGAGTCTTACTTTGGGTCTCAGTGGCCACCAACTCTGTTGTAACCTTTAGGACTATGAGAAAATACATTTCTGTTCTCTTCAGTTACACAGTTTGTGTGGTAGTCCCAGGAAACCAATACAGCTGCTTTCTGGAAACTGTGCCTTTTGTTGTCCAACCCTTTGCTTTGTCCTTGAATCTACCAAAAATCACACACAGCATGCCTCTGGTGCTTGAAAACTGCTGGCTAATGATACAAGAGAGAAGTGGTCAGGAGACAGCTCAGCCATGCAAAAGCTCCCATCGTTACTTTCTTCTTTGCTTTATACTTTGGTATTTTCTAATCAAGTTATGGCTGGTTCTTAGCATTATACAGTAATCCCCTTGGCTGTGGTTGTGCTCCTCTCCATTCTTATCTGCTGTCCTCCTCTACTTGAGCTATCTCCAAATCCTTTCTGGAATAGTCTTTGTTCCTTCTAACTCTCTATGGTATCTAACCACATGGACCTGCTAACTCATGGTGTAATTCCTTGGCCTTACCTCTTTGACAAAGATTAGTGAGAAGGTAAATGGCTGTGTGAATAAGTGGAATTTTTAGCTTCTAGGTTTCTAATTGTATTTATAAATGTAATACTGTTACTGTTGGGAGAAGTAAACCTAATAGACTTTTTTTTGACTATTTGGGTACAGAAGCCTAGGAGAGTTTTGGAGGTCTAATTTCTGATAGCTGGTCAGCACCAAAGGTAAGATTAAATCAAAGGTCCTTAAGTCCATCCCCTCACTGGCTGTGTCAGGCCATCTCTGGGATGCAGTTGCCTTTATTTTAGAGATTCGAGTGACACAGACACCAGAGATTAAGGATTTTTCTATCAGGTTGGTTTACCTACGAAAATTTTCAAAATCTTACTTCTCTTTCCTTCTCCTAGCTTCACCATTAAGCAGATAGCAGAGGGCAAATTGCAGATTATATTTCAGTTTCTCCATTCACTCAAAAATGTCATGACCTGGTTTCATACACAAGGGAAAAATATTTCCAAAGAAGCTTGAAAATTATTGAAAGGATTGAATGCCACTCTGATACCCTCCATAGGACATATCTGGGGGTAAATATACATTTTAATCTATTCCTTTATCTATGTCTATGGGAGTTACTGGATATATTATTTAGAAAGAAGACAAATAGGGTAATTTAATCAAATAACAAGACCTCACTAACCCCTACTCTCTTTCTTCCCTCTTCCCAATCATAATTTGACAGTAGGTGGGCCCAAGATTTCCCATGGACCAGCTAATTGCCATACTCCTGTTTTATCATACTGGCCCCTGAATCACCTTGCCAGCTGAGGAACAGGCCAGTCAGACTTCAAATCATTCATAGTAGCCATCAGTACCCATTACTGCTTCCAGGCAGGTGCCCAGATGAAAGAATAAAGTTACCACATGTGTCACTTTAGGAAAGTTATTTACCTCTGGGCCCAGTTTCCTCACCTGTAAAATGGTGATGACTCTATCCACATCTCGGGATTATTATGAGCACTAAAGGTAAAACACATGAAGCAGTGTTTGGTAAAGAGTAAGGGTTCCAAAATTGGAAACATTGCTTATTTTTTTTTAAATGATTGTGATCATTTGTGCATTTTTGTCTTGGTTTCTATGAAATCTTAAATGGGAAGAAACTTCCCTTAGATTTAATTTATTTAAAAAGTAAAGCATTTCAAGTCACTCTTGGTCACATCTTAGCTGCAATTATTTGCTTATTGAAGTGTCTGGACTTTCTCAAGGTTCCTAGGACCCTGGGCAGCTCCGGACCCTTCTACCTAGCCTTGGGTGCCCTGATACAGGGAGTGGTAGGGGAAGCAGGAAGAGGCAGAGAAGGGTGCCCTCTTTGAGGGTTGTTGCTCTGCTGAGGGCCTCCATCCCCACAGGGCTCCTGCCTTAATGGGGACATGTCAGAAAAGACAGAGAAGGGCAGCTCATGTTAACATAATGGGGACATTCAATTGTGTCGGCTGACCCCTCCTGGAGAGACAGATTCCCTGCCCTGCATGCACATCAGTTCTTGCTGTAGTGGTTCTGCTGCTATTCGTCGCTTGCCCTCCATTTTGCATATTTCTAACAAGACAGGGCACTATCTCCCTTCTCATCTAAGAATTACGGTTTGTACCTCTGCTCTCAAAGAAAGAATGTGACTGGTGTGGGCTTGCTAAAGGGCTTGGACATAACTAAGATGAAAAGAGCACCTCCTAATGCCTTCTTTAAGAAATCAATTTGGATGAAACACTAGGTATCTGTAAACACTTGGCGGCAGTGAGGAAAATGGAGGGCCATAATACAGATGAGCAAATGAGGAACTGTAAATGAAATGGCCCCGCCATCTGCAGGCAGGTGAGTTTCATTGGAACATAGGGCAGCTGGGTTATATGTTGGAAAGAACACTGCTTTTTGAAACAGAAAGTTTAAGTTGTGTCTCAGCTCCGCTTTATACCAGTGCTTTCATACTCTTATACTGGGCCTTGGTGTCCTCATCTATAAAAGGGGATAATAATTCCTGCTCTACCCGACAGACTGGTTGTGACCATTAAATGAGTTTAATGTCTGTGAAAGTGCTTCATAAATGACTAAGTGCCACATAAATATTACTATCAGGTTATGGCCCAATAAAAAGGGACTTCATGTCTTTATACATACTCGGTGCATAGTTGGGCTTGATCTCCAAGAAAATTGGAATCACCTGATGACTTCCTATGGAAAACTAAAGAAAAGTGTCTACAAACTCAAATCACTGTATAAGGCAATATTTTGGAATTTCCAAATGAATTCATGAAGTTATCTAGCAGTTGAAGCAGTTTCACTGCATCATTTGCTTTCAAAACCTCAAGTCATCCGGAAAATTACAGGGTTGGAATGACTAAGAATGTGAAGCCACCAAGGAAGGTATTTCTGGAGGGCCCAGCAGCCTGGTGCTGCTAAGTTTTACTGCATACACCATGGAGAAGTTGACTGTGTTCAGAAAGAGCAGGACCGGAGAGCTAAATTAATTGGAAGAGTCTTTCTATCTTCAATCCTAAAAAGCCTGAGGAGGAAAGTGACTTGCTGAAGCTTGCTCAAGGACTTTCTGGTACAGTAAGGAAAAGGCAAATCATAATCATAGTCATAATAAAATCATGAATAGGAGGAGGTGGGAAGTTAGAATTCTTGAGACTGTCTCAGCTACTGGAACAAGAGGCCCCTGCACAGACCCTAGGGATTAAATTTGTCCCTCCCTGGACTCAGCCCCTTGATTGAATATGCAAAATTTGTCTCACCAGTGGAGCTTGAAAGATTGAAGATACAATGCTATCACATTCTCTGCCTTCAATGGGTTTTTCACCTCACAGGATAAGTAAAGAACACAGATATCGAAGACATACAATGTAATGTCTTATGTGCCTGAAGGATGGGTCATATTCAGCTGATTTAACAATAGGAACTGAACAATCAGAACATGTTCTGGCATAAAACAATTGGTCCTGCTGTAGCAGTGAGTACAAGCTCATCACTAGTCCTGGTACATGCAGCCCTCGCTTTCTGTGAGTTCTAATTTGGCCAATTACACATAGAAAGTTCATACTGTGTAGTTAGGTCTACGATGGTTGCATCTGTACTGAATATGCACATATTGTTTTTGTCATTATTCCACAATCAACAAACTAGAACAACTGTTACATTGCAATAGGTATTATAAGGAACCTAGAGATGATGTAAGTAGAAAGTGCACAGGATATACAGACATCACACTTTTTCATATAAGGGCCTTGAGCACCTATGGCTTTTGGTGCCCTAGAAGGGTGCTGGAACCAACTCCTCACAAATACTGAGGGACAATTGTACTGAAAAGATAACTTGAAAGCCATATTAACTTACAACAGTCAAAAAAGGTAAGGTGAATCATTAATTATGAAGCCACATCTAGAACATAAATTGATTCTTTTATAACTTAAATTTTAATTCAATAAGTGTCATGATTTTTGGTGTGGGAAATTAGTTCTTCCGTCTTACAACCAGTGTCCCCAGAGACTTATGAGAGTTCTCCATATGTGTCTGTGTAGTGTTCAATGGGGTCTTGGTCTCTGGATTCCGAGTCTGCTAGACATACCATGTTTTGATGACTTTCACCTCTATCTACCCCCACCATGGATTCCACAAAGGGGCGGCTGTTCTCCCTTCACGTGAGATGGGCTCATCATCTTGGGTGTCTATCTGCTTATAAACCATTCTGCTTTATAGTTTCCATTTTATTCAATTCTTATGAATATTTATTCTCCATTAGGTATCTGGGAAAATGCTATAGCAACACAGTATCTCTAGCACTATCCTCTTTAACCAACTGTATAGCAGGACAAGAAGAAAACTTCTCTGTCAGCCCCCAAATCATAAAGGGCACACTGAACTGTTAGTGTTGTATGTATCAAGTCAGAGAAAATAATCTCTGAAGAGACTCCTACTCTCCCTAGAGAAGCTAGATGGAGGCTCACCCCCACTAGCTGGTGACAGAGCCTTAGATGAGGGCCTGGGGATTAGCTCAGCCTTCTTGTTCCTGCTGTGACCTTGCTCGTCACGGCCTCATATTGAGCCTTCATGTCCACATCTGAAAGCAAAAGAACTGATCTAGATGTTAGCTCATTGCCATTCTAATGCCATCCTTTTTTTCCCCTAATTCGATTAAACACAAGACAGCAATGCTAACATACTGTGATAATAAGACACAGACTGTATGTGTTCCAAGAAAGGAAAGAACCATGGTGAGCTGGGGATGTCCTTGGAACATTTGATGGATGAAAGGTACTCACTTAGATATTGAAGAATAATTAGGTTTATTTAGCCATAGATAGGAAAAATTGGTTCATTCCACCCAGGGAGTAGGTTTAGGGAGTTGCTATCTGAAGTGCAATTTCAGTTAGCAGTGGTGGCAGAAGAGAGGGTGGGCTAGGTGTGCAGCTGGGTTGAATTCACTGTACTTATGGACCCAATTCATTTTCCTAAAACCCAATTCCATTTCTTATCTTTTTTTTTTTCCTGACCTCTAATCAAAAAAGAAGTGGCAACATGTTTGTGCATTTACCACTTCTTGCTCCTGAATTCTAAGGGGAAGAAAAGTCTGTGTGTGTATTAATCATCATCCATTGTCTTTCTGGACTCTTCCTCCTAGTATCTTCAAATTATTTCAAGGGTTCACATAGGTGTAAAGTAGAGTGATGTCCAGTCTTCAAAGGGAACCCCAAAGAACCATGTCTGACCATAATCAGACCCTTGTATAGTTTATCTTTTTAAATCTGGACTCTGCCTGAAACACATGCACTAGAGAAGTGATGCTGCATGACTTCCAGAGAAAAGTCTGAAGAAATCTTGATGCTTTCTCCTGAGGGTTTTGGATTGTTTACTCTTGGAAAACTACCTGTTGGAAAATAGCCACCATGTAAAGAGAATAACCACCAGGTTACTCTAAAACCATCATGCTATGAAATTCCAAGTTATGTAGAAAATCCTGGAAATGAGAGTGGACATAAGAGAGGAAGGTCTAGAGCCACTGAGATGGTGGCAAAGAAGCTATTTTGGAGGGAATCCTTAACTAGTGCATGCTAGTCACCAAATCTTTCCCAAATTCCTGATGCATGGAATCATGATCAAATGAAGTTTGATAAAAACTCAGTAAGTTTTGGAGATCTTTTTTAAGCTGCTATGGATTCCTGGAACCAGTGTCAACAGACAAGACTTTTCCAGAAGTGTTTGCTGCATGAGTTTGGAAAACATGAAAAATGGTAGGGGAGAATAAGTTTGGAAAGAGAATTCAGGCCAGGCTGTTATCATTCTAAACCATTTGGATTATTTCATTGATAGTGGAAAAGTATTAAAATTTTTGATTAGGAGAATGGCTCTTTTGTGTAAAAATTTAATGAGAAGCCTGTTGCATCAGAGAGGAAAAATGGAGCTAGGGAACTCAGGAAACCCAGAAAAATGGGTGGTGTAAAATTGGAAAATGACCATGGGTATGGAATGGGGGATGGAAATAGTACAGTATTATTACGAACGGGGTTAGCAACTAACTACATAGGGGGTGCAAGGAATCACAGAGGGCATTCAAAGAGGATATTTAGTCTGTAAACTTGGTGACTTAAAAAGACTGAGCTATTAATAGAGCCAGGAGATTTCAGAGGAGGATTAAATTTGGAATGAAGGACAAGAGGGAGGAGGAAAGATAATAATGAATTCATTTTTGAGATATTTTGCTAGTTATCTTTTGCTGTGTAACAAAGCATTCCAAAATCCAGTGGCTTAAAACAACAAACATTTATTCCATAACACAAATTCTCAGGGTCAGGACTCAGGGAGTGATTTAGTGGGTGGTTGTGGTTCTGGATGTCTCATGAACTTTTTAGCACGCCATCAGCACAAATCGTAACTATTCAAGAATTTGACTAGCTCTGGAAGACGCCTTCCAAGCTCATTCACATGGCTGTTAGGAGAAGGTTGTAGTTTCTTGCCATATGGATTCCCATAGGTTTGCTTACAACATGGCTTCTCCTAGAGTAAGTGATACAAGAGGAAGAGACAGAAAGAGACGGAAGGTAAGAGGAGGAAGGAACAGGGAAGGAGAAAGAGAGGGAGGGAAGAAATGAAGCATAGAGGTATAGTTTAACTGTAAAGGAAGCCAAAGTCTTTGCTATCATCCAAATGTGTCCCTCTCAAATTCATATATTGAAACCTAACCCCCAAAATGATGATAAAAGGAGGCGGGGGTCATTGGAAGGTGATTAGCTCATGAAGGCAGAATCCTTGTGAATGGTATTAGTTTCCACAGAAAAGAGGATGCAGAGGGAGCCCTTGATCTCTTCTACCTGTGAAGAACCAACAAGAAATCTGTGAGCCAGAAAGAGCCCTCACTGGTGGATGCTGGCAGCCTGACCTTGGACTTTCAGCCTCCAGAACTGTAAAAAGTAGAATTTTGTTGTTTATAAGACCCAGTCTGTGGTATTTCGTTATTGCAGCTGGAATGGACTAAGACAGCCTGTCCATGGTCTTGGAAGTGACATATCAACTCTCCTGTCATGTTATATTTTTAGAAACAGTCTTGAACTGAGCCTCTGTTGATGGGAGACTGAATCTATTTTAAAATCACCACAGTGGTATGTTTTATTTGCAGAGTTTATCTAGGTGAAGACATTCAGTAGAAATGAAGAATTGTGCAGAGGAAACCCGGGGTTGAATATACACCAGGAATTTATAAATTCTTTTTGATTCAAGTAAAAATTTTTTAATACCTCCAATGCACCAGGCACTCTGCTGACTGAGGGGGATTTGGTGGTGAATAAGACAAGAAATCTGTCTTTATCACCCTTAGAACAGGAAAAATTCAGAAGGAAATCATAATACCCTGGCAATAAGAAATTGGAACCAGGGGGTGAATTTGAACATGACATTTGGAGGAAGTGTAAGAATTATCTGAATGGAAATGGGGTTAGGAGAGAGATGTGGAGGCCAGTGTGGGGATGTGGACATTGGGAGGGGAAGATGCTGCCCAGGAATGGGGTGCTGGGGCATTGTATTCCATCTGGCTTCTCATGAACAGAATCTGGCCCAGAGATTCATTTTATTTGGCTTGCATTCTGCTTTAAAATACAACACAACACAATATAATAAAATAGTTGCCAACATTTAAAATCCTAGATTTTTATTTCCCTTAGAGATTCGTGTTCCCATGGACGTATTCTGTGATGCCGAGATGTGGTGCCTTCCTCTGAGGTGGGGTGTTCTCTCTTTAGCTGCTGCTCTCTCCGCCGCCCTCGCTTAGTGCCCAGCCCGTGCTATCTGTTGGCTCTTCCGTACTACTCCGATTAGCTTGTTTTGTTCACCCACACTCTCTGCCTTCCTCCTTATGACCTTTGAATTTACATCCTTAAGTTGATGATTAGATGTAACATCATTTATATAGAAATTTAAACCATTATCCCATAGAATTAGCCCATAGAAGAGGAAGTCTGATAGGTCTAGAAGGGGAGGGAGGCTTGGCAGAGTGGTCAGAGAAGTGATGGCACTTGGTCCTAAGAGGATGAAATGCTGGCGAGGATAATAGTGCCCACTGGACTGTAATCCAGGGAGAAAGAGAACAGGGGAGTGGCAGTGTGAGTGCAGCGGGCCACAGTCTCTCCCACAGCATCGCTTTTGGCAGTCCTCTCCAAGACGGAGCTGAGAACAGGCAATCATTGCTGAGCACCCACTGTATGTCAGACCCTGTGCTAAGTGCCTCACATTCCGAATCTACCCCTATGAGGAGGAACGAAGACTATGTCATTTTTTCCAGATGGGGAAACTGAGGCAGAATGAAATTGAGCTACTATAGTTAGAACGCAGCAGAACCAAGCCATATGACTCTAGAACTTGAGCTCTTGACCTCCAAAGTTAAGGAGAGGCCATTTGAAAGTGGTGCCAGGTAAGCCTTGGGTTAACAGCATTTCTGGGAGATTCCTTTCCTCTGGTGGATACAGAGACACAAGTCTCTGGAAGGAGGTAAACTCCTTCTGAATTAACTATGTATCTTAGCTTATTATTATTATTTTACTTGGGGTGGGCTCCAGAAAGAGGATACTGGCAAGCAGATTCCCAAGACATTCTGAGGGGACAGCTCTGGTGTGTGAAAGTGGCCTTGGACAGCCCCTCGGAGGTCAGATGCCTGGCTTCCCAAGGTTGACCTGTGCGCACAGGGGTTTTGCAAATACATAT
>PVIJ01010969.1:42148-57456 GCA_004024925.1 Scalopus aquaticus
CCCCCCCCCCCCCCCAGCTCTACCGTGGAAATCCTGAATTCTCTGGCTAAAGCTTCCTCCTTCCTAGACCAGACTTCTCACAGAATGGACAATTGAATTCACAGATGCAGATAACTTTGATTGTGAGCACAGTTCATCAACAGGATCTCTGCAATAGGGTTTGGCTTCTCCCTTGGCCTGTCGAGACTGGGGACCCTCTGGCTCCTGACTTTGGTCACTTCCCTTAGCACCAGCTGCCAGGACTCTTCCTAGATGTATGTGCCGGTTTCCTTTCTCCTTTTTCTTGCTTTTGCTGAATTAGAAAAAGGTTCAGCCTGGAAGCCTTCTCCATTGCAATATTTGCCCAATGTGAGCATCTCAGACTGAAGGCAATACTATGGTGGCAATTTGAACTTCCCGGAAATAACTTTTTTTGTAATTGGAGACATGTTTGAATATAAAAGTAAGCTGTCATCCCTGGGTTATGGGTGAAGGAGCTATTAATAGATGAGCAAAAAATCCCCAATGTGATAACTTACATTATTGTGCAAGGACAATGGAAAATTCTTCAGGAGACAGATAGCATGAAAGGGATTTAAAATTAACCTCATCATGTTTTATTCATCAAGACCTTAAGCTGACTTATGTTTTTTTATGAAGGCCATATAATTTTGATTCCTTTTACTTCTCTTTTTAAAATAAAACAGCAAGCCATTTAAATAATTATGCAAGGTCACAAACTGAGGTCCTTTGGGCCTATCTTGCCTGAAGAACTATTTGTTTTTCTCCATAGTATTTTATATAATTTCAATCTGAGTCCTAAGCCTGGGTCTGGGCTCTCTAGGCACTGTAGCCCGCACTGCTCCCCATTACGGCGGCCACCCCCACCTCCATTGCACCCATGGGCTCTTGCTTAAGGTCCCTGCTGCCCGGTGGGGCAGACTGGGGCATTCCTTGCACATTGACCACGGCACATGGCAGCCCCGACTAATGTGTCTTCCTTAACCGGGTCTTTTAATCTAAATCTTACATCTCAGAGACAGCTTCCAAGAAGCTGCCTCAGGCTATTTTGGTCCATGGTGATTTTTCTCTTTCCTATTTTCCCAACACAAAAAATACCCAAATGCTAGAGGGCAGGGGCATGATCAATAAAAAGTTTTATAATAATTTTATAATAAAGTTTAAGGTCCCTGAGAGCTGGTACTATGGCATGTAATTGATAACGCACATTTCAATGTCAGGAACAGTTTTGGCACCTTGGAGTTGATTTGAACTACCATATATTTCAGATTTATTTAGCTCATTTGTTTTAAAACTTCAGGTTACAAGCAAGGAGGGATAGAGAGGGTGAGGAGAGGGAGAGAAAATAGAGAAGGAGGGAGACAGAGGAATGAGTTTGGAATAATATATTTTTATTGTGGTAACTTGGTTTACAATATTATATATGATTTAGGTGCTGTTGCCACACCATACCCACCACCAAAACTCCCACAATCCGCCCCCCCCCACTGTCCGTTGTGCTCCCTCTCCCCTCCCCTAACATGGTGCTCTCCCCTTACTGGTCCCCTCTGAAGCCTCAGTTCTACAGTCAAATTTTTAGGGTTTGGTATTGGTTTGGCTTTGTTTTATTTTTCTATATTCCACATACAAGTGACACAACCTGGCATTTGTTTTTCTCCTTCTGATGTATTTCACTTAGCATAATCCACCCATGTTGTCATAAATGGCAAGTGTTTATCATTTTGTATAGCTGAGTAGTATTTGATTGTGAAATAATATAATTTTAAAAGAATGACCAAGATGAAAAGTTGATCAGAGTTGAAAGGGCATCTAGTGAGCCTCCCTTGTTTTATGAGAAAATCAGGGTACAGAGAGTTGAGGTGACAGACTCAAGGTCATAGTGCTACTTAATGGAAGGTGGAAATAACAACAGAATATGCTTATTCCTGGTGCAGTGTCACTTCTCTCTTTCCCTTCCTCTGTCACTCTTCCTCCTCCTCTTCTCCCTAACTATGACAGTGTGTGTGTACTTGTGTGTGCATTTATGCACAATGCGGTCCACAGAGAATCCTTTGGAAGCCTGTCTCTAACAAAAGCCCACTGATACCTCATCAGTCCTTTCATGTAGATACTGAATAAATTGAAGGTGATTTTAATGGAGTAAGTTAGGGAATCTAAGGATAGAATTTAGCAAAGTTTTCATCTTCATGGTTAAAGAAAAGTTGGTGCTTAAATGTGTCTTAAACCTTCAGCTAGTTACAAAGCCTGACTGTCCAGACCTTTTCTGCCCAAGTTTACAGAGGGTTAAGCGTTTATCTCATTTCCATTAGTTAGCAAATGTGATGCCTCAGCCAATCTCGGGAGACAGGGAGGGAGCTCCAGGTGGAAGGGGTGCCTTGCCTTCCTGCTCCGTGGGTTTCAGGGATTGATATGCAGCTGTTCTCCAGATGCCGGCTCTGCCCCAGCAGCAGCTGCGTCTCAGCAGGGGCCCCTTCTATCAATGTGACAACCTGCTGAGGGCTTTGGAATTCTTCCAGATGTAAGGCATGTTGAGGCTATAAAACATAATCATTAACACTATCTCCATTTTCGTTTTAGAGTCTCAGCTGTTAAAGTTTCTTGTACAGATTTAGAGCTTAATTGTTCTCATTTTTCTTCATAGGTAGCTTCTTTTAGACAGCATGGGATCTTCCCTTGGAGCTGGATTTCCTAAAAAGAAAGAAAGAATAGCTTATGAGTAATGTTCTTGCTTCTGGCAGGCTGCAAAGCCTGAGATTAGGGAGCAGTCTCCCCCCAGCTGCAGTTACGTGTGTCTGTGAGCAAAAGGAAGCCGTCCATGGCTTTCTTTTGCTGAATTCACCAGAATCAATCTCTTCTTTCATTTCCCCCCCCCACCCCCCTTTGTTAAACAGCCCTTATCTTACATATTGCCTAGAGAAAATCTCTTGTTACTGCAGTCTTCTTGGGACTATTTGGGGTGTTACTCGAAGATTCAAAAACTATTGTTTCCTTGCAAAAGAAAAAGGATTTCATATTTAGACTGGCGAAAATTAGAAACATTGAGAATGAAGGTCTGTGAAATATTAACCAAAGCAACAGATAAAATAATGACATTGAATACACTTGCCCATAGAAATTCATCTTGTTGGTTTATTCTGTAGTGGTTTTGTCTTGGAAATCCAATTCCTCAGAGCAAAGCCTTAGAATCACACTGAGTTTCGATGATAGGATTAGAAATACTCTCACAGCTCCATGCTGATCTTCACAGGCAGGCGATTATGGCAAGCGTCTTGTGCCAGGAGCTGCTGGGAAGCATTTGTTCACACAGGGAGCTCCATAATTGGCCAGAAGACAGAGACTTATGCATACTGATATCTAAATTTCCTGCAATGTTTTACAAGTCCTGAATTCAACATTCAGAAGGTTCCTGTTTCTTAATTTACAAAATGCTGGACATAAGGGCTCTTCAACTAGAGACTTTGCCTAAGGCTGGTTCCTGGGCTAAGTGACCTTGAGTTCTTATGTGAGTGCATCTTCTCTAATGAACTACAGTTTCCTTGGAGAAAGATGTATAGGTTGGGCAGTGAGTGCTAAATTTCAAGTTACAAACACTTTGTTTCTCTTAACAAGCAATATAAAAAAGTATGCATAATAAGATTTTATTTATTAAAAAGATGTACACGTGTATTTATCATCTATCAATCATCATCATCTATCACTATCATCTGTCTATCTAGATAATTATCTATAAAATGCATGCTTAAAAAGTTGTAAGACACCAAACAGGCATTGGTATTTTCTGGGTGATAAGATTATGGATGATCTGTATTTTATATTTTATATATTTTTTTGTATTTTATGATTGTCTTTTTGCAATATACATGAGTTATTTTATAATCAGAAAATATTAAAGGTGTTTACAAATCTGCTAAATTTTTAAACCCCAGCATTAGACTTGAACAGGGACAGTGTTAACATTATTTTCTCTACAAATCCACTTGAATCTTTTATTCAGGAAGCCTGCTACATAGATAGGTAGAGGCTGTGGAAAATCCAGATTTACCATTTTGACATCAATGTTGCTGAGGGGGTCCTCTAATGTATAATTTTGTGTCTTATTTCAGCTGCTTATGTGGTATATACAATTGTCAAAATTTTAAAGTCTCCTAAGGTTGAAACATTTTGTTGTCTGTTGATCATGTATTAAAATAAGAAATAAAAATTACAAATCAATGCAAGAGGGAAATGCATTTTCCCCCCCAGACCTCTGTAATTTCTGTGCGATTTGCCACTAATTGAATTAGTCAGAAAAATACCTCATGGGCACAGAATATTAGTCTGCTATTTATGTTGTGCCAGAACCAGAGTGAAAAATGCAGTTAATTTCCCTAAGTTAGAAAATGTGATAAATAGTAATAATAGGAAAAGTCATTAGCCATCCCTTCCCTAAAGAAACTGAAGTCTAAGAAATGCTATGTCCTTACCGAGAATATCCAGGTCAGGGGAAAAGGGGGCCAACCAGAGTCTTTGGTTTTTCGTAATTGGGAGAGGGACACAGAAGCGTAGAGGAAGAGGCTGACTGACTTGAAAATGTTTCAGGAGTACAAGTATCATCTGGTTTTAAAACACTGAGTAAGTGAGATAGCTTTCATGGGCTATCCTTTATTAATTATATCAATAAGTCGATAATCTTCAAATTGTGGTCATCTCTCAGAAGTGTTTGGTTCTAAGAAACTCCTGATGTGTGGGCTATTTCAATAACAAGTAACTGGCCTTAACACTGGATAAGGCCAAAAGTCTTAATTCCTTGATCTTTTTGATTTCAGTGATATGAGGTGAAATAGACAATTAAACAGCTATGTTTTATTACAAATGTTTAGTTGATGAGGTAAACTTAGAAAATTGTAATTATTCCATTTATTGTCTGAATTGAGATGCTCTCACTCTCTAGCTATATATATAGCTATATAGGTATATAAATAATAATAGTTCAGCTTAGAACAGATTAGGGTTTTTACAGCATTTTCATATACATGATCTCAGATGGTTATCCTGACAATCCTCAAAGAAGTCAGTCTAAGAATTATTACTTTTTTTCATTTAAAGAAAAATTAAATTTAGACTATATGACTTCCTAACTCCATTGCTTAAAAATGGATCTGGCCCCACTTTCACTTCTGATATCCCTGATTCAAAAGGGACACTTATACTATTTCTATTTTTGAAAAATTCAATTATAAAGAATCTACTGTATTAATGATCTGGCTGCTCCAGAGAAGTGAACATGCCGAGCACCCACTGACGGTGTCTGCACTAGCTCTAGACTCCCCAGGCCTCGCTGGTCTGTGATTTCAAACAAAGTCATTGTAAAACTCATAATTTAAATTTCTTCAAATGAGGTTAACTCCCTGAAAAAAGTAGGAACTCGAACCTCAGTACAATTCCCCAATACCATAACGCTTCCCAGCAAGAAACTGAGCGTCTCTGGCGAGCACTCATAAATGGTCTCATTTTCTCCCACCTAGGGCCCATGTCCTCTATGTCACTGGGAATATCGCAGACCACCAACACTGCCATCAGTGCCCTTGTGAACTACTCTATCTGACCAGAATGCCCTTGTTCTGTTCCTGTGATACCTAGCTGGGAGGTACCTGGGTAGCAGAGAGGGGGAGAGAAGCTTGTAGAAATGATTGAATTTAGAGATTCAGAGGGAACTCAGTCTAACTTCAGAAACTTCCAGTGCAAGCTGCTAGCAAATAATTTAAACCTTCTGTCATGAAAATGGGTCTGAAATTCCTTTTTTAAAAAATGGTATCCAAATCTGCTTTTGGTAGCCTTGACCTTCTCTGAACCGCCCTGCCAGAATGAGACCCTGAGAAACAGCACACTGTTGCTCTGCTCTCTACTTTTATTTTTTGAAGTTTATTTATTTTCAATTGAGGTAATATTTGAATACACCCATCAAGTATTACCACCATAGTGTAACCACCACCAAATAGCTTATAGTCCACCACAATAGACCATTGTGTTTTCTTTCCTCTTTCTTCTTACCTCCTCCCTAGTCCCTCCACCCCTTGGTGCTTCAGTTCTGCAGTCAGCTAGCAAGAATTACTTTTTAAGCTTGCCTTTATCTGACCCTTAGTTTGGTTTCTCTTTTTTCAACATATTAGCCATGCTATCTGGCATTTATCTGTCACCTTCTGACTTACTTCACTTAGCATTATCCTTTCCAGCTCCATTCATGTTGCCACAGATGGCCTGAGTTTATCTTTTTTGATTGCTGAGTAATATTCCACTGCGTAAATATCACATCTTCTTGATCCACTCATCTGTTTTGGGGCGCTTAGGTTGTTTCCATAATTTATCGTATCATTTTCCTTGGATAGATCTTTTACCTCCTTATCATTTTCTTGCATAGATCTTTTACCTCCTTTGTTAGGTTTACTGCTATGAATTTAATTTTTTTGATATAATTATAAACAGAATCAGTCTTAATTTCTTCCTTTTCTCTCTCATTGTATATAGAAAGGCAACTGATTTATGTGTGCTGGTTTTATACCCTGTCACTTTGCTCAGCATATTGTTTTGGTAAGTTTTTCTGTGAAATCATAAGGGTTCTCTCAGTATATTATCATGACATCTGTAAATGATAATAGATTTACTTCTTCTTTCCCAGTTAGGATTCTTTTAATATTTTTCTTTGTCTATTGCTCTAGCAAGAACATCCAATAGTATGTTAAAGTATAGTGGTGAGAGTGGACATCTTGTTTCCACTAAATTTTTGTGAAAAAGATTTTCACCATTAAGAATAATATTAGCTGTGGGTTTCTTGTAAATGGCTTTCATTTTGTTAATATATGCTATGTTTATCCCCAATTTTTCAAGGATTTTCATCAGAAATGAATGTTGGATCTTTATCAAGGGTATGTTTGGATCTTATCAAATGCTTTCTCAGCATCAATTGACATGACCATGTGGTTTTTATCTTTTTTTGTTGTTGTTGATGTCGTAAACTGTGTTGATTGATTTTTGAATGTTGAGCCTTCCTTGTGTCCCTGGTGAATCCAACTTGGTCATGATATATGATCCTTTCAATGTATTGTTGGATTTGGTTTGCTAGGATTTATTAAGGATTTTTGCACCCATATTCATTAGGTAGATTAGTCTGTAACTTTCTTTTTTTGTGTTGTCTTTGTTTGATTTTGGTACTAATGTTGGGCTTATAAAAAGCATTTGGAAGTATTTTTTCTTTCTCAGTTTTTTGGAAGAGTTTGAGCAAGATAAGCATTAGTTCATCTTTGAAAATTTGGTTGAATTCACTTGTGAAGCCATGTGGTTTTGGACTTTGTTTTTTGGAAGAGTTTTGATTACTGTTTCAATTTCCTTGCTTTTTTTGATTGGTATGCACAGACTTGGTTACCTGGGCCAGGAACCACTGCCATCTGCTGGACACTGTGGGGCTTCTTCTGGGTCATAGCATGGTCTTCTGAAGAACTGCTGATGACCTGGGTGCTTGAGGAGCCAGAGGTGGGTGGAATGGTGGTGATGTGCATGTGGGAGCATAAGAAGTTTGTCAACTTTGTATAGCGTATGCCTCCAAATTTTGTAGATGAAAACTGTACTCCCCCTCCTGCAGCCACCTACCCTTACCATATTCACAAGATCAAATTCTAGTGACAAACAACATGCCAACTGTAGAATTGTCCTTTTCCTGGCCCATTGGTCATTCTTATCTGTTTGACCTTTTCTTCCCTTGAAATCAATATTCCCTTGGGAGGTTTCTTCATCCTTCATTCAAATATACATTTGGCAAGTCTAGCACATCCATTTTCCAAATATGACTAGATAATGCATCAGTCCTAGCAGTGGGGTTATTGGGCATTTACAGGGTCTAAATTTGGACTTTTTCTATTTCATATGAGAATACATCTCATATATTAGTCGCTTAAAAGTCCATGGATTTAGAGTACTAAATATTGACTTATTGTAACATGCAAAAAGATAAAATATTCTGAAGTGTATCTTTTTCTGAAGGCTGTTTGATCACTAGCCTGAAAGAAACAAAGCTGGAGCTGCCATAATGAAGACAAGGTATTTAAATGGAGTACAGAGCCATTTTTTATTAAGTTGCTTTAGAAGGGAAAGTATGCCGAAGTCCTCTAGATAGGCCTTAGGATTTCATGCAGTGGACAGTGCTTAAACATTTGTGGAAATGTGAATATTAAAATTACATAATCATGTATTTATTCATTTTATTAATATTTTACTATAGTCATGCTTTCTTCTAAGTTTTTTCAAAGTTAAAAAAAAATTTCCATTAGGAACCTACATATGCCTTAGTAAGTACTTCATTTTGAATGGGAGCAAGCCCCACAGAAGACTGTTCTTGAGCCTGTTTTGCTGACTATACCACTTCCCCCACTGTGTTATATGTAGACTTACTGAGACAAGACTGATACTTTCTGGCAAGCACCAGTATTGCTTGTATGCATTTATTCCGGCTGTGAGGTGTTCTCTTTGATTTGCCACATCAACCAGTAACTATTTCAAGTATGTCACCCCTGTTTTTAAATACAGGAATTAATCTTTTGTTATAGTAATCTACACCTTATAGAATAATTTTAGATTCTTGTCATATTTAGAAATTATAACAAGACTATGAAGTAGATGGGGGAGACATAATATTCAGTACTTCTACTTGAAAAATAAGACAACTCAAAGTCACAGGGATCATACCCCAAATTATACAAGAAAACATCCATATCATCTTTAGAACTCAGTCCCTTGGACCCCCCCCACCCCCCCAAGAAATAAACCCTCTTATCCCCACTAGGCAACCCTCCTTTCTCAAGGTACTTCTGCCTGTTGGGTCATTGTATACATAAACTTTTCTTTCTCTTTAGAGTTAAGTAGAAACATTTGCTAGTACATATTTTACATTATTTTTTTAAAAAGAGACATCTCCTTATTCTGGGTTTCTGTGTTTGGGATGACTATCTTATCTAAATGGAAAAATAAGGAATTTATAAGCTGATGTATAGGTTAGAGGAGGGAGTGTTTTGTGGGTGATGACAGGTGTGTGAGGGATGTGAGGTTTGAGCAGGTGTGTGAGAGGGTGTGATAGAGTACAGTGATGTCAGGCTGAGTAACATTTCCTCTCTACAGTGTAATTTACTATGAGATACTTGACATAGCAGGAAATAAGGTAATATATAGTGCAAGAACAGCTGGAACACCTGGAGAAACTTTTGACTTGGGGGGAACTGTGGATTCAAAATCTTCATTGTGTTTGCTACCTGGTGTTTGCTATCTTTTTTTGGATGTGTTAAGTTTTTTTTTTTTCCCTAACTACATGCCAAGTGTGCAGATGGAAGAATGGTATTTTGCTTTATTCTATCTCTGAAATATCTGGCACAGTGTTAGGAACATTGTATGTGTTTAGAGCCCATTGTTAATTGATTGATTCTTGCTCTTCCCAGTGGTTAGGAGCCATACATTTTATTGTTTTGCAAGCTGTAATTAAAGAAAAAAACTAATGCAAGAAATCAGCTAATAGCCACTGCTTTTCCTAAATTTTAAGCGTTCTAATCACAGTAAAGCTGTCATTTGGATCTGTAAATACTTTTCAAGAAAAAAATTAACAAAAAGCTGAATAAACATTTTGGAAAATCTTGTCAAAATATCCTGTCTTACTAAGGTTTTGTTTATTTAATCATAATCTATAGACTTAAATACTTCTCTTTTAAGATTTGTCCCATGATCCATTTCACTCCAGATTGTCATTATTATCATTTGCTGGCAACAGAAACTCCGTGGCAGAAAGGTTAAAATAGAAGCTCCATGAAGGTAAGGGCTTTTCACAAAAACAATGCTTGTGGTCAATTGCAAAAGTGACCACAAATAATTCTCTACCTCTTCCATAGCCCTTTGCAGTTGACTTTGTAGTGCTTATTACGTTGAGTTCCCTTATACACTCTTTACATCTGGACTGGACTTGATTTTCTTAAGGGGCATTAACTAACATGTTGCAAGCAGAGACTTGAAAGTGCTTTTTCGTTAAGACTTTGCCCTCTTGATGCTTTTGCAGTCCCATACCACCTTGTGAACAAGTTCAGGCTGGCTGATCACATGAGAGCCAGGTATCCCAGTTGCCTCTGTCACAGCGGCCTGTTGTTGGTCAAGTCTCAGAAGTGGAGTGACTTTGATGACTGACCATTGAGCGTGGACACATAAATGAGCCCCTGCGACTAGCAGAAGAAACAGGCTGCTGAGCCCAGCTTGAATTGCTCTCTGTCAAATTGTATCAACTCTTCTTTTTTTTTAAAACAATGTCCTGTCTACCTGGTGATACTGTAAACTCTTTGATAGCAAGAACCATGCCATTATTATTTTAGTGTTTAACAAAGTATTGTATTTTATGCATTTTCATTTTAACATTTATTTTCAAATGTATCATACATGTACACAGTATGCAGGTGAAAAGGTACAAAGCTTCCCTGAAAAGTAATTCCTTCTCCCACCCTTTTGATTGAGCCACCCCATATTCCTCCCCAGAGACATTTGCTCTCTCAAAAGTTTTTTGTTTGTTTGTTGATTTTGTTTTGTTTTTTATACATGAGGTTTACATTATTTGATGGTGACTAAAGCTCAGTGCTTGTTTGTTTCCAAAAATCGGGAACAGAGAGTGGGTGCAATAAACACAACCTAGTCTCATGTCTTCTCCCTGACCATCTGCTATACTATCTGCAAAGTTGCACCATTTTAGGAGATGGAATTGAGATAAAAAAAGAATCAGGACTGATCAGAACATACAGGGTAAGTGTATCTTCAGGATTAATGTGATATATATCTACTCTAGGAAAACAACAACATAAAAATGTAGGGGCTTCCCTAGAAACTGTCCAAGATCCATGTCTTCAATATTTTGTCTGGATCAGAAACCACTCAAGGCTCTGAGTGATGGTCTTATTTTGCCTACTGCAGCAATAGCTGTGCATAGACGATACTGATAGTCTGTGGGCTAGTCTGGGGAAAGACACAATAAAGGATAAAGGGCAGAAGTCTAGAACAAGTTAAGAAGAATGGGGATTTCAACAGTTTAAATGTGGTCGAGGAAGTGAAAGCGGCACAGCCTGAAAAAGGGGCGTGGTTGTGATTGAAGGAGGCTATTGCACATGGAGTATAATACTTTTCAACAGCAGTGGGATTTTGAGGTCAGATTAGTTGGAATTAAGAGGTAAGGAAAGGAATAAAAACAGCCTTGTATAGAAACTGAAGGTAGCAAGTGAAGACTATGTGTGCAAAATTTTTAGGCTATACAAGGAAGTATAAAAGGAGATGATGAAAGAGAAGAATGCACTAAAATACGGCTTTTTTTTTTTTTGAAGATAATTTTTAAGATAGGGAAGCTCAGAACATGTCTGAAAATGAAAAGAAACCTAAAAGGAAAGGACCAAAGTGAGAACAGTTGTAGAAGAGAAGACATTATTGGATAAGGGGAGCAAATTCAGTTGTGTAAATGATGTCTTCTGTTTATTATTATTTTGTCAAAATATGTCACTGCATTTTATCTCACAGATTAGTTCATATTATTAGCACACCTTATGCTACACAAATTTATAATTATTTTGCTCTGTCAAAGTAGCCAAATAATTTTACCATATATTTTAATTTCTTATAAAAATAAGAGCCTAAAATTTTATTTTCTCTTCTTCTTCTTTTTAAAAATATTCTTCTGTATTTATTAATTATTATTATTTTATATTGCATCTCATTATTTTACATCCTTGTTTGTTTTTTCACAATATAGGATTTCTCCCCTCAAGTGTAGTCACCATAGTTTCCCCAACACCGAAGGAGCCATAGTCCTCCCCCAGAGTCCTTTGTGCTCTCCTCCAGCCCTGTATTCTCCATTCCTCCCTTGCTTCCTCCTCCTCCCTGGATGCCTCAGATCTATAGTTAGCTCTCAAGTGTCAGTTCTAGGGTTTGTCTTTCTCTGATCCTTTGTTTGGTTCCTCCATATTCTGCCTGTATTTATCCACAGGTATTTATCTTTCTCCTGACTCACTTCACTTAGGAAATGCCCTTCCAGTTCCATCTGTGCTGCTGCAAATGGCATGAGTTTATCACTTCTGATCACTGAGGAGTATTCCATTGTGTGTGTGTGTGTGTGTGTGTGTGTGTGTGTGTGTGTGTGTATCTGTATATATCTATATATCACATCTTGATACACTCAACTGTTCTGGGGCATTTAGGTTTCTTTCATATCCTGGTTATTGAAAATAGTGCTGATATAAACATAGGGGTGCAGGTTTCCTGTTAAATTAGGGTTTTTGTGTTCTTTGGATAGATACCTATGACTGGAATTGCTGTGTCATATGGTATTTTCAGTCTTTTGAGGACTCTCTACACTTCTTTCCATTGGGACTTTGCCAGTCTACATTCCTACCGACAGAGCAAGAGGGTCTCATTTTCTCCACAACCTCGCCAGCACTTGTTGTTCTGGTTTTTTTTTTTGTGTGTGTGTATTTTTTACATGTCCCTGTCTCATAGGTGTGAGGTGGTATCTCATTGTGATTTTTATTTGCATTTCTTTGATGATAAGTGATGCTGAGCATTTTTAATGTGCCTGTTGGCCAACTGCATATCTCCTTTGGAGAAGAGCCTATTTACTTTTTCTACCCATTTTTTTAAATTGGATGTTTGTTTTCTTTTTGTTGGATTCTGTGAACTCTTTGTAGATCTTTGATATCAGTCCCTTGTCAGATACATGGTGTGCAAATATTTCCTCCCATGAAGTAGGGTGTCTCTTTGTTTTTGTTACCGTCTCTTTCCCTGTACTGAAGCTTTTCAGTTTGATGTCATAACAATGGAGTCAAATTGAAAGCACAGAAATAAAACCACACATTTATGGACAACTATAAAAATTTTCACCGTCAAAACTATGTAGTTTACCTCATTTCTACAAGTGTACTGTAGGTAGGCTCTTTTTTCTGTCAGTGTTCACCAGCCCTCTGCTAGATGCACTACTGCTCACACCACAATCCTTTCACAGATCACCACTCCACGGCAGGTCAAATCAATTCTAACCAGAGTGCTTTATTAAATCACTGAAACATCACAGTTTGGTGATGACAGGTGTTTTGGTCTTTGTTGTGTTTTTACCTGTGCTAGAGTTTCCTAAAGACTAGAAAATGGAAATTCTTTCTGCTGGCATGAACAGAAGCAGGCCATTGTCAACCCCTTCCCACCTGCTCCTTCTAGTCCACTCCTGTTTCCTTGCATTAGAAATGGCTTCTCTTTGGTTGTTTAATAAAGGTAAAGGATATCAGACATTTCTCTACAACTGAACTGTGCCCTAGCACAAAATTAGACGATCCCCAGTGGCTTACATTCTAGAAATGTCAGGGGACTGGAAAGCTAGGGAAGTAGGTGGTTTGTATTCAGTATTCCTATAAATACATATATTCAAGATTCTATTGTGTGTCTTTCCACATTGCTCCCTCAGGGGCTTTTGCTGGTAAAGCAGCGATGAACAAAGTCATGAGAGGTGTTAATGGCTTTAGAGAGAAGGCAGTACTGAATCTGGTCCTCCACGATGATTTCTTAGACACCAGGCAACCTGGAAGACATGTATTTGGGGAGAGGCAGGGTCTCCTAAGTGTTCTCCAGCCCACCTGGTACATTCTTACCACCTCCACAGAGAGGTCACAAAACCTCTCCAATTGCAGGACTTATGCAAAGATGGGGCTGCTTTTTATTTTTTTTATTTGCATTTATTTTGTTATATATTTATATATTTATTTTATGTCCTTTACATTATTGGGTATTCTCTGAAAATTTACCACCACCAGTTCACCCGCAAACCATCACCATAGTCCCTTGTGCTCTTTTCTCCCCTGTTTTGGTCCCTCTTCCACCCCCTCCCCTGCAGAATGTCTCTTATTTATGGTTTCCTGCTAGTTTTTATTTTTGTTTCTGTTTGCTGTGTTATTTTCTCCTCCTGGTCTCTTATTTGGTTCCTCCATATTCCTAGGAGGCTGCTTTTTAGCCAGCACCTCTGTTCAATGATGGCTTCTCTTACCCTCATTACCACCTTGAGGCTCCACCGCCTCTGCCATGTTGGTCACCTGTGTATAAAGGTTGCACCTTGTCTGTACATTCTGTTTCTGGCAACGGTGGTGTTCAACTTCCCTCAACTGGAAGACGTGGAAAGAAAAAGATAAAAAAAATAAAAAACTCCTCGTTGAGAATTCATTCCAGCAGAATTACCCAGCACCAAGTGATGCCTTCCAGTTTCCCTCCCACGCGGTGCCGGCGGCTTCAGCGTGGTCTCTGCACAGCCCGGACCCTGTGTCAGCTTAGATAAGAGCCGTGGTGTAATCAGCAACCGCAGTTCTCTGGCTCTGATTTCCCCTTGTGGCTTCTTCATTCCTGTTGATAATTAAAGGAAGCTTTTCTTGCCATGCTGAAGGCTATATAAAATAAGTTAATAAGTAATAAAGTAGCTGGCCTGGAGCCAGGAACTTGCTGCTTCTGGTATCGTTCCCATCCTTGTGGTATAGTTACCGAGGGAGAAGCTTGGCTCTCAGATTCAGCCTTTTGAATTGGATTACTCAGAGAGTCAGCTCGGCTTGGCACTTTGCTAAAATATGTAAGATGCATAGAGAACATTCTGTAAGTGTTTATAGGACTTTGGCCTTTGAAGGGGATGGCCCATTGGTCTTTCTTCCTATCTTCCCACCTAGTCTTCTCCTCTTTCAAATCCTAGATTTCCTAGGTCTTTGTCATTGTTGTCACTGTACAGCTCACTCCTATTTTAGGTTTAATATAAATGAATTTGAACTCCAAGTAGTATGTGTACTCAACCATCAATCTCTGCCTTTTCAAGGTTGTACCTGACACAACATTAAAAATGAGTGTTTTGAAACACCATTGCTTATTTTTTAATATATATTTTTATTATTATTTATGTCTTTTACATTTTGTATTCCCCTTGGGTAGCCCACCACCAATTCACCCGTGATCCATCTCCATGGTCCCTTGTGTTCTTTTCTATTCCATTTTGTGCCCTTTTCCTTGCCTCCCCCCCCATCCCCACACTGATTGTCTCTCTCCTATTTGGTTTCCTTATAGTCCTGTTATAAGTGAAACCATTCGATATTTTTCTCTTTCTTTCTGGCTTATTTCACTGAGTATGATTCCCTCTAATTCCATCCATGTCGCTGCAAATTGCATGTGTTTATCTTCTTTGAATGCTGAATAGTATTCCATTGTGTATATGTACCACATCTTCTGGATCCAATCATCTATTTTTGGACATCTGGGTT
>PVIJ01010970.1:0-57249 GCA_004024925.1 Scalopus aquaticus
GGATAAGGGCACAAAATGGAGTAGAAAAGAACACAAGGGACCACGGCGATGGATCATGGGTGAATTGGTGGTGGGTTACCCAAGGGGAATACAAAATGTAAAAGACATAAATAACAATAAAAAGACATAATAACAATTGATATATATATATATAATATATATAATATATATATAATATATATTATATATAATATAATATTATATATTATATATATATATATATATATATATATATATATATATATATATATATATATATATATATATATATATATATATATAAAGTAGAAAGGGGACAGCAGTCTTCAACTGCGGCTTGATTTCCTGGTACTGACATTCCCCTAGAACCAAGATGCTGGCTAGTGACTGCCCCGTACTCACACCTTCCCTCTGGATAATGACATTAGTTCTGATCCTATGGTTAATACTGACAGCCATAAGAAATATTTTCAGCCTTGCTGCTAGAATTCTTTGTGTTTAGTCATAGGAATAAAATTGATTCCAATAGTGTTTTGAATCAATTCAGTCTCTTAGTATTTAATATACTTTTATGTTGGAAATATGAAATTGTTGCTATTTGGCCATTTCTTATCTACAAAATGACAGTTTCTTATGGTTCAACCTAGTATTTCAATCATGGATGGAATTTCCATGTATGCAGATGGAGGTGGGGGAAATTAGTTGTTTGTTAAGAAAACAATAGAATTCTTCTTGGGAAAATTCCGAAATGGCATTTTTTTATGCAAACAACTAGAGAGGTGAGAAGAAGAAGGGGAGATAAATTGCTTTGCCGCTACTGAATCAAAGATTAACCTACTTAATCAAAGCAGGTTTTGTTGTTTTGTTTTACTTTATTGTTTCAGAGGGCTTATCCTTTTCCTTGAGGGCAGAATAAAAGAGGGAGTTCTCGGCCAAGTCCTGGTGCTAAAGAAGAAACAGAGACTCATGGACTATGTGACTATAGCCCTTTCCCAGGAGTCCTTGAGGAGCAGAAATGCACCATAATGTTTGAGGCTGAAACTTGCACCATCTCCACACAGTCTTGCTGGTCTGTGGGACTGGTTGTCTGGGGAAGATCAGCGCTAGCGTCCTGTGTGTGCCCAAGTGGAGGGAACAGTCCCCACCAGGCCGGCCTGAGAGTGCTCTAGACTCTCACCCAAAGAATGGGGGCCTTTTACTGCTAGAGAAGGAATTTACCAGTGAACTCTAGGTATAGTTGACCAGGCAAAGTTTTATTAGAAGATTGTACACAGAGAACGAATGCTGGAAAGGAGAATTTAGCCAGGCACCTTCAAGAGGGCTAGGGGGAAACATTTAAAGGGGTAGGTCCATAGGGGGCAGAGGAGAGCAGCATCATAGCCTGTTCTGGGTTTGGGCTACACCCAGGCATGTGCAGATGGGGAACATTCCATTCAGGCTCCCAGCCTCTGCCTTCAGGAAACTGTGAGATAATCATCAGTCAGGATCTAATGCTTTTTGTCCAGCATGGACACTATGGTCAACCTAGTGAGCCAAGTTTGACCCAGTTTTTCAGACAGGGTGTTGGGACAGGGATCAGCAGTCCATGATTTAATCTACTTGTTCACACAGAACTTGGGGCAACTTTTATCCTACCCGCTCACAACTTCTTTTATCTAGGCTGTCTCAGGAGAGGAAGGAGAAGTTCCAGCAGCAGAGAGCAGACAAGACCAGAGGTGAGCCATTGGGAGGTAGGCCAGAACCTTTTGGAGAAGTGTGTGTCGGGGTGGGGGAAGGGGTGGGTTAATGGTGGATGAAACCCATTATGTGGTGCACAAGCAACTCGGGAAAAAGGTGATGGGGTCGCACCCAAAGGAAGCATTCATGGGACCCCACAGAAAGAAACACTGTATGACTGGGTCAGCACTGGTCATCCTGCAGCTTCACACGATTCTAGAAGTCTAGAGAATTTGGAGATATCTGGAATCCTTCATGCTGAAAACCAAATCATCTTCACCCTTGCAACTTACTATCAACATTAGCATGATTGCTTTTTTCAGAAAACTCTTGCCCAGGAAATAATTACAAAAAACTTTGTTCCTGTAGCTTTCTGGAAAAAAATTCAAATCAACATTAAACTATTTGACTTTTCAATAAATAGGGTCAACAAATATTTGCCCCCCAAGACTCTTTGAACCACTTGCCTCAAAGCCCTCAGGTAGCTATTGCTGTCTGTATTCACCAGTCCTAAATTCTACAAACTTTATCCAATCCAAACTAAACTCCTACCCCACCATACTGAAAGTCCGATTTAAAGGCACCCTGAAAAATCTCATAAATATCCTGACTTTGCCTCTTCTTTCTGAGATGCCGCTCGCTGTCAAAGTTGTGCTCTCCACGACCATGGTAAGCAGTAGACACAACTTATCGGCAGTTACTTGGTGGTGTTTTTAGGGAGCCAGAATTTGTTCAGAGGAACTGAGCTCATTTTCATAGTGGAATAAGGCATGATCTCATTCCAAAAGGCCTGCACGTGTAGCGTGGGAGGAGCACTGTCCTAGCCCACAGGGAAGGGACTCCAGGGTCTGGGCTGTGAATAGCAGTGCCCGGAGTGGGAACAAGCATCATTTGCAGACGGGGAAGGGCTGGTCAGGGCTTTAGGGGAGTGGCAGGCAGCAGAGAGCAGAAAAGACCAGAGGTGAGCCATTGGAAAGTGTGCATGGGAAGTAGGCCAGAACCTTTGGGAGAAGTGTGTCGGGGGTGGGGGAAAGGGTGGCTTAATGGATGAAACTAATTATGTGCGTTTCATTTGTGAAATAGTTAGAGGCAAAATGGGAAAGGTGTTTGGGGGCTACAGGTGGAGGCCCTTGAGAACCACACCCTGCTGTAACCAGAGGGAGCCCTGCAAGGAACTGGAGCAAGTAAGAGGTATGCTAAAAGCAATATCTTAGCAAGGGTTACCTGGGGTGTGGGGGGGGGGCTGACGGGGCCTCGGGGGTGACTAAGAGACTACCAGAGTGACTCTGGCTTTCCTTGGCTGAAGTAACTCAGACCCACAGCAGAGTGGGGGGGCGCGTGGGAGAGAGATGCCATCAAAGCTGAAATACCTGGACTCTCCACCCCCAACACTGCATAGGGTGCAAGGCTTGGGGTTTGGAGACCAAGTGGTGAGGAAAACAGAGGTGCTGACAGAACAGAAAGCCCAGGAGAAGCAGGCTTGGGAGGTCACACCATCAATGCAGGCCCCAATTCACTATCCTCAGCGGGGGGTGCATTGACGGTGTGAAGTTAGTGGAGATGGAGCACAGCGAGCCCAGGGGGTTACCTGTTTCTCCGCTACACTAGAAACTGACACCCCAAACTTGGTTCACTTGCTTTTGGGTCCCCTCAGTGTCCCACAGATCGTCTTCCTATGACAGACTCAGGCAATGTCTAATTTATTAAATGGAATGTGCAGAGGTCACTGCCACGACGCACCACCGCCCTCATTAAGTGCCTGCTCCACACTAGGAAGTAAGTTCATGGCTAATCAGGCCCATGTGAAAGACCGGGAGTTTAGCAACTTCTCCAGTTAGGTAGTTGTGGAATCGGACTTCAAACCCACATACTCTGCTGCCAATGACTGTCCTGACTGTGGCGTCCCCAGCCCCGTGTTGCCATAGAGGAGGTAGCGCAAATTTATGACTCACCAGAACTATGCATGAGAAAGCTGGAGAGATTCTCCATGAGGGAGCAGGAAAACAGGTGAGTTGACATTTACACACCTCCACTCCCCCCTTAGGAGTTAGAAGGATTGGGAGAAAATGTAATTCTTTCTTTCTTCCATCTCTAGCCTTTATCTACAGGACAGGCCTGAGTGAGTTATTTCACCACTAAGGAATTAGATCCTTAAGGGGCCAGAAACTTGGAAGGTGTTACTGTGTTCTTAAACTGGGTGGCTCACCCGGACTATAATGACAGTCAAAAGTCCAAGGTGCCGAGTGCTAATTCATTAAACTTTTGAGTTCTGAAATGAATGATAATGCTCACATCAACCCTATAGAGGTTATCTTTCAAAATATCTCTAGGACAAATACTGGATGGTGTCACATGTGGAAAATAAAGAAACCAAATAGTCAGATAAAACCAAACTAAGAACTAACCCTAGGAAACTGACTACAGAACCGAGGCAACTGGAAGGGGAGAGACAGATGAGTAGTGGGGGGAAGGTGAAAGCAGGGTGGGGAGGAGGCATGATGGACTGTGGGCGTCCTGGTGTTGGTGTGGTATTGTAGCAATACCTGAGAGCCAATACTGCCAATGTGTAAACAAAAATGTAAACCAATAAAGAATTCTGGGTGTAATTGTAAGTAGGATAAGAAGCCTTTTAGCCTCTGGGAGGAATTGGCTTTTATTCTGAAACGTAAGCTCAAGCTTAAGTTCTAACCAGCCCCTTCTTTTCTTCTTCCTGGAGATACCGGATCACGAGGCAATTGTTGGATGAGCCGCACGTACCTCAAAACAGATGTCCCTGGCACCATCCGAAACATAACAGATGTAGCTAAATTCTTGAAAAGTTCAGGGAATAAGCAACATTGGGAGCAAGTGGGATGTGTTCCTATCAGAACAAAAGATGATAAACAATAAAATGTACTTAATCTCCCTACCTTCCTGTTTGTGCTGCTCAAATCCCAGCACAGAAGCACACATAGGTTCTCGCCGTTTCACCTCACCTTCTTAGAGTGTCTTATCTCAGGCTGCATAGCCTAGGGAGGGGTTCATGTGTGACACAACCCAGCCCCTGCAGGGTGTGTCCCAGGTGAGCTGACACTCCTGGAGAGTAAAGCAATTCATCTAATGAGATTATTTTATGCAGAAACGAAGAGAGCCTTTTGAGACACAATAGGCTTTAGATGGAGACAAAGAACCTTTTTGTGCTTTGTGCTTTGACTCTAAGTTGGTTATTATTTTTGCTTGATTCTATGAATCCCTTATTTACTGGCCTTGGAGGATCCTCTTCCCATTTTGAAATAGAGCATTTGATTCATGGCTTATACCTACAACTTTTCCTATTTAGGAAACACTTGTCACAAGCCCCACATGATGGGGACGAGGACATGGGACAGACCTGGCATCCAGCTTCTCATCCTGCCCCCTCTTCCCAGGACACCCTGAGCCGCGGACATCAAATATTTATTCATGGTGGGTCTGCTACGTCACTTTTTAAGTATCTACCCTGTGTTGGTCCCTCCGTGCATGTGTACTTGACAGGCCCATACAACTTTTTAGTCGTTTTCTATCCTTCGCCATTCAGCTTACTTGCTCGCATTGCCTTTTGGTGCCTAATTTTTGTGCTGTTCCTTAAAGCAGGGCACCCACCCTGAACCTGAGCTCCTGGACTAAGAACTTCCTTGCACACTAACCACTCCTGGACTGGAATCTCCCATGCTCTTCCACCAACAGGATTGCATGATGTAGTTTAGTAACAGTTTTTGGAGTTCACTCAGAGTAGAATGTTCTAAAGTGAAGCCCATTGAAGAAAGCCCTAAGTTTTCCTTAAGTGCTTATGAAAATTCAGATTCCTGGGCCACATTCCAGACTTTCTGAGTCTCAACCCCATGAAATCAAGTTTGAGAACATGCAGGGCAAAACACACCATGAAGAACAACTCTCAGGAAGCTTACAATGATAATTTCAGGACAAAGCAGTACCACTATTCCCTCACAGTTTTTACAAGAGCAACTCTAGAGCCTTTTGGTGTTCTAGAATGCCAATCTCTGTGGTTTCTGTCTCCCAAACAAAAGCTGGTTGCTTACATAAGAGGCGATTTTATGCTACTCTGAAAGAATTACTTCTCCATACCTCATTCACTCACTCATCTCAACACTTATTAAGTGCCCACTGTGTGCAAGCTGCTCCCAAACGCAGGACATGTGTCCTGGAGCCTAAAAGAGTCCCAGTGCTTCTCTTGTCAAAACTTCATATTTTATATACAGGAAAAGTCCCAGAAAAGAAAATGGAATACAGAAAAGGAAATGACTTGCCCCTATTCACAACCCCTGGGATCAGATCAGGTCCCATGGATTTTAGGAGAGGGAAGTAGGAGAGGTTAAAAGTGGGGGACTCAATGGAATATGGTAGAGTATTATTGGGGCACTGGTGATAGGAATGGTGTAAAAATAGACATTTGGTGAGATTTAAGCCTACAACCCTTAAAGCAGATACAACAATGTAAATCAATTTACCTGAGAAAACATACTTTGAAAAAAATATGTTTGGACCTGTGACTCAGAAACCAGGGTTCAAAACCAGGCTTTACCAATGATTAGCTTGGGTGATCACCTAAATCCTCTATCCCTCACTTTCTTCATATGTAAACAAGGTTACTAATACATAGCAACATGAGTTTGCAGGGATGGGAAATGAGCAAGTGTTTGTGACAGCAAACTCCCATGGCTGACTATCGGTGGCCTCCATCAATGTCATTCCAGATCTGCTCAGCACCCCAAGAGACTTTGTCCTCAGTGTTTGATGTAGCTCTTTATCTGTGCCTGCTCTGGGCTGAATCAGCTCACGGACTGACTATCACTCACACCTCTCTGCAGCACAGATCCAAATCCAGACCAGCTTCCCAGGCTCACTGTGAAATCTGACTATCAAGGTCACCGTGCAGCTGTCTAAGACAGACCAAGCGTTCAGAGCAGACCCATGTCAGCAGTCGGCTCTGAGTACACATGCAAAATAATGTGCAGCATTAAGGGACTAGTTCATATCATGAATGGTGCCTTCTTTAATCTCATTGTTTTAGATGTTCCAGGTCAAGAACAATCCTTTGAACTGATTCTGGAGAAGTCAGTGATCCTGTCTTCCCTTTTACTTGGCATTTGTAGAAAACCAGAAAAGTTCCCTGGGAGATCAGCTGAGAGATTCATAGCTGAGTTGCTGCATTGAGTTCTAACCATGTCAACGCCAGGCTCACGGAATCCACATAGGCAGAGGAGACCTCTGCCATCCCCCTCAGCGACCCACCCCCGCTTCCTGGGATATATGCTGTTCTTAGGGGCAAGGACACCCAGGCACAGGGGCCCCTGGCTGCCTGGCCTGGAAGTTCTGCCACTCAGTACCACACACGAACCAGGAAAGTTCAATTAGATGGGGTACCTGGGCTCAGACCAACCTCTACTAGCTAAATACATGGAATTCTGATTGCTAACCAGCACAGTCTTTGGCACAGAACTTAAGACAGGGAGCCACCAAGAAGCCAAAGACAGCCTCAGAAAGATGCTCACTTGGACTCAAAGCCACTGAGCGAAGATAGTGTGAGTTCTGAGATCTACAAAAAAGACTCAATTTCTTCTACATGGGGCATAGATTCAGATGGGGGGCAGTGGTAATCGCCATCATATAACTCTTAAGTTCGGCTACCAAGAAGGTCAAAATAAATCTCCAGCAGATGGCTAGCAAAGTTGATCAGGGTGAATACCAAAATCAGGAAATTCAATTCAAAATAATCCAACCACACACCATTAAGTGTTGTGATCAAGCAAAGGTAGTTACCAAAGTCTATTCTCAAATTTTACTTGACCCACGGGGTCACCAGCTGCCCCGCAGGAGCGGACAGAGTCCTTGCCAAGGCAGCAGGTGGCCAGCAGTCACCCCCCACTCATGTCACAGCACAGCCCATCTCCATTGGCACCAGGCTCCCACGTGCTGTCACCTGAGCATGACACAAATTTTAGTGTGTCTGGGTTGTGGCTTTTTCCCCCCAATGTACATTTTACTTCTGTGCTGACTTCTTCTATCTCCCTTACTTATTCTTTGAGTTACCAGCCACAGATTCATCCACAATCATCGGAGACAGTGTGAGCTGGAGTAGGACAAGGTTTTGGTAAATGTTCTGAGGTGTGGCAGTCTGAATCATGACCTCCCCGAAGGTGTCTATGTCTTAATCCCTGGGACCTATATGTGACATCATACGATAAAGGGGGATTTGCTGATGTAATCTCAAGATGGGAGAGATTATCCTGGGTTGTCTAGGTGAGAACAACCTAATCACATGAGTTCTAAAAGTAGAGAATTAAGCTGATGTTGGAGAGATGAGGCAATGGAAAAAAGCAGGTGCAGTCTGAAGCAAGAGAGAAATTTGATTTATCATGAGTCTAGAGACAGAAACAAAGCTAGAGACAGGAATCCATGAGCTAGGGGATTCAGACAGCCTCTAGATGCTGGAGTTGGCTTTCAGACAGCAAGGAAGTGAGGTTCTCGGTGGGGCTGCAATCACAAGGAAGTGAATTGTATCAATAACCTGAGTGTTCAGGGGGATGAATTTTCCCTTGAGCCTCCAGAGGGGCAGTCAGACCTTGATTTTAGCCCAGTGATACTCACATGGGACACATTTAAAATAATCCATATGTGTGTTTTAAGCCACTAATTTTATGATTATTTGATAAGCAGCAAGAGGAAATGCACACACTGGTCATACTGTACTTGCTGGGTTCAAACTCCCACAAGGAGAGAACTGTCAGGATTTATAGTGCTGCTTAGCTGTGGTTATTTATGACTGAGTTCTATTTGAAGAAGTCCTTTGTGTATCTGAAGGCTTCCTGGTCGTTATCTTGCTGATTCCACGATCTTTGAGATGATGCGGCGAGCAGAAGCCAACTGGACTTAATCTGTGGGTTCAGTGGTTTGGATGCTGATGTGGGCCCTATTCCATTTGGGCTTGGGTTCAGTGATGGTTTTTACACTTTTATTCTGGTAAGAAGCAAAAGGTTCTTTTGAATTTGTATTTCTGTTTTTATATTTTTAATTCTCAAAGTTCTTCTTTCTTGTTCTCCAGGTTTTTTAAAATAATATACTTTTGTTTTATGAAAACAAAAAATTCTTGTATCTCTTGATGTTATACACCAGCTTTGTTTCTCTTCCAGAATTCTGTTTTCTTCAATATTCTTTTTTTTTTTTAATCTGCTTTGGTTCTTGCCTGATTTTACCACAATTTTTCTGAGGTGTCTGGTGATATTACCTGTCTGTCTGCTACATTAAAAGGTTGATGGGAAACTCTGTGTTGTATGGGGACCATCAGACCATGGGCCATCCTGCTCCTCTTGTTTCCTTGGGAAACATTCACATATTTGTACCTCTGTATCTCTTTGTACATCTCTACTCCCTCTCAGAATGTGGGATTGCACTGATTCTCCCTCTTTTTAGTATGGTATCTCTCCCCTACCTCTGCTCATACCACTAAGTCCAGTGCCTCTCTGATTTCATTTCCCTGCAGAATAAATTCACCTTCTTGGGGGTGGAAGGAAAGAGTAGAGAGTAGTCAGTGTCATTGTGTGATGGCACTAGAATTTTGGTGCTGGTTGAGCAAAGCATATATGCATATTGAGGTGTGACTCTGTACCCCCTAAATTATATAGTTGTATAAGCAAATGGTAAATTACAAGTTAATTTAAAAACTTTTATTCCTTCTCTTGGCTCTGTGGGTTAATGGAAGAGGCAGAATAGGGAGTATGGAAGGAGGTATTTAACTGTCCATTATGCATATTTTCAACTAATCCTCCTGTTTTGCAGCTCTCCAGTCAGTCACCCCACCTTCTAGGGGTACTGGAGGACTCCATTTCTTTGGGTCCTGCAGTAGAATTGTTTCATTCTTGTTTGCATTCGTCTCCTAGCTGTAACATGTGCATGCGCACGCACGCACACATGTACACACACAGGCTTCTGCTTTTTCTGTCCTATTGATCAGTTACCGATGCTTTATCTGACAAAATTTTGCTGAAAGCACTTCTTTTTTAGGCTCACCACTACTACTCTCCTTCCCCTTGTGGGTTTACACCATTCATTCATTTGTTGTCATTTTAATGAGGGTTTGGAATGGAGCATGATTCAATCCTGTATGTTTTAACTGTAAAACACACAGTTTTACGATTTGAGTCATAAAAATATAATACTCAAGTGGAAAGGGCCTAGCTACCCTCTTCATTTGATGCAACTGCAAATACAGAAGAAAAACCTTCTCACTTAACTTGTCCTTCTATTTCTGAGGTCACTGAGAATCCTTAGTCCTCAGAACAGATAGACTGAGCTATCCCTGCCTGTGGCAAGCTGGTTTTGGGTGAATGAAGAGATAAACAGTGACAAGCTTCCAATGCACATTCGTAGAGAAGTAGGGTGACCCTCCCCCCTTCCCCCCACCCCATGGACAGTCAGGCACGTTATTCACAGAGATGTACTGCACTTCTCCCAGGGAGAGAAACTCCCATCACACATTCCCAGAGTGGAGACAATCTGCTGGAAGCGGCTTGTCCTCACAGATCTTTCCCCCACATACACACATTTGAGAACACCTTCAGCTATGACGGCTTCCAAGCCCAAGGCTAGAAAGAAGTGAAGGTCACCCACACTCACAGAGCTGGATCATTACAGATCCAATTGACTTGGAAACTGTATGTATCATGTCTCAGTTTCTTCTTATTAATCAAAGGATGGCATGGTCCCTGCCCTTTGCTTCCTCTCTAGATCATGCTCAGGAGCAAGGAGGCTTCCAGCTTCCTCCGTTTCTCCTGAATGTGCCTGCATGTTCAGATTGCCGCGCCCGTCAGCGGGTGGAGGTCAGGGCGAGAACAGACTGAGCTCACCTTGGAGACTGGGCAGCTGGCCCTTCTCAGCTCAGTAGCAAGAACAGCTCCCCCAGCACCTCCGGGGGTGGGCCTCTAATACCCCAATGCCTCCTTCACAAGCTGTTGTCAGAAAATTAAATTAAATAATCTGTGGGAATAGTCTTTTTCTCTCCTTCTCTCCCTGGGAGGTTCTTTTTTAAAAAAAATTTTTGTTGAGGTGCAACAAAATTTACCAAAATGTACACCACTTGTAATGACCTAATTCAAATGAATAGATTCATGTGAGCACCACCCAGGGTCAGAAGCATTACTAGCACCCCACTGCCCCCTTTTTGCCCCCTCCCCATCACAAGCCCATGTGATAACCTCTCCCTGGTCTCTGGTCTTATAACATCACAGATTCATCTTACCTTTTTTAATGTAAGTATTTATTACATAAATAGAACCATGTATTCTACTATCTTCTAGGTCTGGATTCTTTTGTTCAGTTTATATTTGTGAGATCCACCCAGGCTGTTGTGTATAGCTGTCATTCTAAATGTTTTTAAACTGCAAAGCAATAGATAAAATTAGGTTTTAGCTGTACAATTCAAATGCCATTTAGAACAATCATTTCTTCCACTTGTCTTAAAAGCTACCAGCAGGCTCAAAGAATTATTTGTATTTTAAACATATTCATATAATGGATCTCAAATTCTCTCTTCTATGAAAGAGAAATGGCAAGGGAACCATGATTTGTCTGTTTCATCGTAGCCTGTCAAATTCTCCAGGTGCCTAATGGTTTATGACTGAACGTCTTGCCAGCTCCATTACAAGCCCAGGAGTGCTCTCTTTGTGGAGGGAGACAGTCCCACGGAGAAGCACCCTGATTACCAGAAGATGGAGGGGAGAACAATAACAGTATCTGGTGTTAGATGTTATTTTTTTCCTCTACGTTTATGTAGTTATGTGTAAGTTAGCAGGGTCAGGCTGTCCATCGCCAGGGGTAAGAGAAAAAAAAATTAAACAGAATGAGAACAGTGTTACTACCTGCTTATAGTGTCTGCAAGCTGGTATAATGATGAGATCACTTAAATTAATGAAACTTTTATGGAGCTAATGAAATAGCCTCTGGCCAGATCCAATACCAAGCAAATTTATTAAATTCCAATTGAGGAAGGAGGAAAGTCAAATTGAATTTTATATGCTAATGTTTTCTGAAACAAAGAAAAATCAAACCACAGTCAGAGTCAGATGTGGAAACTGACTTGCAAGTGCCCAATATTTCCTCTTTTTAGCCTCCCATTACGCACCGCGCCGCGTCCTGCACGCAGCCACGCTCTCGTGAGCAGGGGACCTCACAGACTGCACGAATCTCTGTAAAGGAATCAAGTGCCTGGAGCAGCAATACGGTTATTCCCTAAACAGCAGTTCACGAAAATAGCAGTTTTTTGGCAGCAAGGAGGCCGCTGACTGAGCACATCCCTACGGCACGTCCATGCCGGAGGGCAAGACCAGCCTCCCCGTGACCAGCCTCCCCGCCTCCCCAGCATGGCCCGTCCTGCATTTCTCCCTCCCCTTACAGTATTTGCTGTATGCACCCTACCGGCAAAGAAACCAACTCGATGGCCTTTTGGTGAAATGGAAATCCCATCCGCTGCAGCTCGGCTGGAATGAGATGGCAATGACACTGACTGGAGAAGCAACTAGAAGACACGGTTCTCCCAGGCAGAGCTGGAGCCAGCTGCCGGCGGCCCCCCCAACCATGATTCAGCCCAGCAGATGCAACAGGCCATTTGTAAACACGAAGTTACTGATCTTGGCTGCTGGCCCAGCAGTTAATTCATGGAAGGCAGAAGTGCCCCGAAAGCCATTCAGAGGTGCGGGTTACCTTGGGAGGAGTAGGAGTGGAAGTTGAGACTGCGGATCTCCGGGAAAAAAATCAGATGGGAAAGAAAGAAAGGGCGACGTGGAGCAGCTGATTATAAATAGCACATCTGGACACTTGCCTCTGGGAAATGGCCTTCTCCCCCATCTCCAGGATAGAGTGCAACCGGCCGCTGCAGTGGGGCGCTCAGACAGATAGCTCCCCTCTCACTTGCCCTTTGAGCTTCTTTTTATTGTTTTCTATTCTTGAATGCTGGTGGCACTTTGAGTGACCACAGGTGATGGCCCTTGAGGGTGACTGCTCCCCAGCAGTGTGCCTTCCTCCTTCCACCCCATACTCCTGTGATTCTCCCCACAGGTGCCAGGTCCTCTGCTGAGCCCACAGAGTCTTCACAACCCAACATCCCTCCCCATGCCCTGACCAAGCCCTGCAGTCCAGCCAGGACCCCTCATTGTGTCCCCTGCAGGGCGAGCTCTGTCCTGGGTTTATTCCCTTTGACTCTCCTACCCCCTTCAATTCTATTGAATCCAGATGACCTTTCATGTTGCAACCTAGATATTGTTATCTCTGTACAGAGTGCTCCTTCCTGAGGCCGAGCACTGCACACCAGAAGGGACTTTGTGTTCTGGGGACCGGGAGATGTTCGTCAGGGTGGGCAGAGAAGAAGCTCTAAATCCTAGCCAACCAGGGGCCCAAGGTCACCAGGAGTCGGGAAGTGGCACTAAGCCTCAGATCTGAAGGGCAGAAGTTGGTGAATATCCTTGGATGCACTGTGAGGCTGCCACCCCTGCCCTCCATACCCTACTTACCCCGGAGGTGAGTGAGGTGTGTCCCTCCACACCCCATTTACCCTGGACGTGAGTGAGGTATGTCCGTGAGAAGGACGTGTGGCCGAGGGAGTGGAAGTGAGGACTCGGAACAGGGTTATTTCTCTGCTGTTTTGCTTTGCTTTACAGAACTTGAGGATCTACTATTTGATTGTATTTGCTTTCTCCCCCAATTGTGGTTGACAAATGCATTTGGTATAAGGTCACTCGAGGTCACAAGCTACATACAAGAGAAATCTAGATTTGGCTTATTTTAGTAATGTCACAGTGCTACTGAGTGGCAGTGTCGAAGAGGCCAAATCTGCTGTGAGCAGGTGGCTCTGTGCTCTGGGTCACTTTTGTGTTGGGAAAGAGCCTGTACCCCTTTTTGTTTAATTTAAATAAAAGTATTACTCTAGAATACTGTGCGATTTACAGAAACGTTGCAAAGACAGTCCACAGAGTTTCCTCTGTTATTAACATCTTACATTAACATGTCATATTTGCCACAACTAAGGTGCCAACCTTCACATTACTATTAACTAATTTATATCAACTAAACTAAACCAAATTCAATCTTACTGGATTTTATCAGCTTTCCCTAATATTTCTTTTTTTCTGGCTCTGAGTCCCTTCCACAAAATCGTGTCCCCTAGACCTCCCCGAGGCTGTGGCAGTTTCTCAGGCTTTCCTCGCTTTTGACGACCTTAACTTTTGCTAAGTCCTGGCCAGGGATTTGTAGATTGTTCTTCAATTTGGACTTGCCTGATGTTTTTCTTATAATTGGCCTCAGGTTATGAGTTTTAGGGGGGCCGAGCACAGTGGGAATGTGCCCTGCACGTCACCTCACATCCCATCATGGCAAATCTGCAGGACCCCAGAGTGACTTCCGTCTGTGATGGCTGCCTCCCCAGACGCGGGTGTACGTGCTTCTCCACTGTGCGGTGACTTGTGCTTCCTTTTCTATTCTCAGCACACATGAAGCACTGAGAAGCTAAGCTCCATCTCCTCGAGGGGGGCGTATTTACAGACATCATTTGGACCTCTTCCACACAGGAGTGTGGTCCCTTTTCCCTTGCGTCACTGGAATGGAAATTTCAGGGGCCAGTGCAGGCTTAGCCCTGTTCCTTCTTCCCCTGGCTCCCAATGGCGGCTCCACCGGCCTGGACCTAGAGGGAAGACAAAGATGTCATGGAACAGCGTCTCCAGCTGATCCGCAGCGGCGTGTGGTGTGAGCGAGAGATGCAACTTCATTGTCGTCACTGAGGTTTGGGGGGTGCATGTTACGGCACCAGCACTGAGCCTCTCCTTGTCACCCATTAGTGAGTAGGGAGACAGTACCCCTGTTAGTGATGAAGAATGAGGCTGGGGACAAGGACACTGAAAGTGTGTTCTGACACAATATGATCTATGCAGCATGGGGACGCCGAGGCACAAAAATCCCCTGCCACAGGGTGCCATTCTCCTTTCTAAATATCTCCTCATCATTCAACGTGCATCATTTTACCATACTTTAAAGAAGCTTTTTTTTTTAAGATTTATTTTATTTGTACATACAAGCTGGGGTACAGGCCAGAGGTGTGGGGCGGCGAGAGGGTTCACCAGAGACAGAGTGGGGAGCAGAACAGGCAGATCAGAAGTACACTGCTGAGGGGAGCAGCGGGTGAGGAAGGAGAGGTCTGCCGCACCATGTGGGATTCTCCCCTGCTGGGCGTCGAACTCGCATCACCACTGCCAACAGCTCCACAGCGCAGCGCTTAACTGCTGTGCCACCGGGGAGGCCCTCATTTTACCATACTTTAAATTCCAGATCCAGTCATTATCTTGCCCATCCATCCCACAACCTCGCCCTCCTCCAAACTCTATTTCTGCGTGTGATATAGTCCTGTTCTCTCTAAGATTTCTTGGTTGGAATCTTAGTTTTGAATGGAGGCTCTTCTGTGGTCAACAGTTCTAAGGATTCTACCCCAGTGTTACACAGAGCCTCAACTTTTCACGCCCCCTTCTCTAGCTCAGACCTTTATCACCCATCCCTCTGTGATGGAGCCTAGTTAACCTCCTGGTCTCCCTTCACTCTTACCTTCTCATCTCCAGGTATGTCTCTAAATCAAAGGCCAGGTCAATCATTTCTGCTTTGCGAACTCCAGTGTTGGTCTACCATTAACGGTCTTGTCCAGACTGGTCCCAGGTTCCCGTCTTGCCTCATCTCTTGTTAGTTCTCCATGTCTAGCTACATGTCAAACATGCTTGATGGATCCATTTCCCAAGTACTTACGTTTCTTTAAAAGAGTATCACTTTGCCCATTTTGCATTACCTTCTTTTCTCCTTCTCTAAGGGCCAAGTTCTGGAATGCTTCAAGGCTTGGCTCGAATGCCATGTCTTCAATAAAATCTTTGCAAATTCTTTTCCCATTCTGGGCAGAACTATTCATTATCTTTTCCTTTTCCAATTTGAAAAAAATCATACTCATCTTTTGATGTTTGAATCAAGAATCATCTCTCTTATGAAATTTTTTTCTTTTTTTCCCCTCTTTTCTTTCCTTCACCCTTCTTTGCTCTTTCATTTCTTTCTAATTATCTGCCTATAAAAAAATAAGTTGAAGCCTGTCCTTTTTGGCAGGGAAAAACAACAAAGAAGATAAGATTCTGTCCCCTGGTGGTTTCCGGTTTGTCTGAGGGAATAGACACATAACAAAACAAGAGCATCATCATCTTGGGGTGTTCTGTCAATGCTCTGTCTCCCAACCTCCAGCTGCAGAGCTCCTAACCTTGTACCAGAATGCCTCATTTAGCTTCCTGTGTCAGGGGAAATTGTGAGTTTCTTTTTTTTAAAAAAATATTTATTTATACATACAAGCTGGGGTACAGGCCAGAGGCGGGGGGCGGCGAGAGGGTTCACCAGAGACAGAGTGGGGAGCAGAACAGGCAGATCAGAAATACACTGCTGAGGGGAGCAGCGGGCGAGGCAGGAGAGGTCTGCTGTGCCATGTGGGATTCTCCCTGGCTGGGCGTCGAACCTGCATCGCACGCTGCCAACAGCTCCACAGCGCAGCGCTCAACCGCTGCACCACCAGGGAGGCCCGAAATTGTGAGTTTCTTAAGGATACGGTCACCTTAGTCATCTCTGAGGCTAGCATAGAGGAACAGAAAAAAATCAGTCCCTACATTATAAGAGATAATAATGCCCAGTAGAAAATGATCAAAAATGCTTGTTGAATTGAATTCAGATAAATTAGTATTATCTGTTTCCTCTTGCAGGTTTCTTTGCTACTTGATGAAATTTTATAATCACACTTAAGGAAAAATTTTCTTTGTTAAAGTCAGCTCATAGGGTAGCAATCACAATTTATTTGGCTTTTATACTAAGAAAAATATGAAGTCATATTGTTACAGGGCAGCCCCGATATAAAGTGGGGTGCCTGTCTGTGGGTTCTCACCTGTGCACTTAAAAGGAACTAATAAGACTGAACTGCAGACACACACAATAAAATTAATAAAAAAGCATTTATTTCCAAAAAAGGGAAGGGAAAAAGATAAAGAATAAATTGGTGAATGCGTCCTACCTGGGCTGGAATCTCAATGGTGCACTCCAAAACACTGGCGATCCACAGCCACGAGCAATCACCCCCCTCCAAGCTCACAGGTCTGGTTTTTAAATACCAAAACCATTTTGTAACTCCACGCTCAGTGCTCAGCATCCTTCCTTCGGTGATGATGGCATTCTGGGATTCGTAGTCCTAGGTATCTTGGATCTCTCTGGCTTGAAGTCGGGGTGGGGTCCTGGGACACTCCTCTTTCCTGAGGACCACCCTCTTACAATATCTAAAAAGAGGCAATGTTTGTATAGTTAGAAAAAACAACTATTGAGTTTTCCTCTAGAAATTTCACAGGTCTTTCTCATTGCAAAGGGTTGCATGCCTAAAAATTAAAATTGCAATGATGAGTTAATATTAGTTACATTTTTACATGAGCCAAAAATAAAAATAGACTCTTGTGAAAATGGTAAGCAAGGGGGCCTCCCCGGTGGTGCAGCGGTTGAGCGCTGCGCTGTGGAGCTGTTGGCTACGAGCGATGCCGGTTCGACGCCCAGCCGGGGAGAATCCCACATGGTGCGGCAGACCTCTCCTTCCTCACCCGCTGCTCCCCTCAGCAGTGTATTTCTGATCTGCCTGTTCTGCTCCCCACTCTGTCTCTGGTGAACCCTCTCGCTGCCCCATACCTCTGGCCTGTACCCCAGCTTGTATACATAAATAAATAAAATTCTAAAAAAAAAAAAAAAAAGAAAATGGTAAGCAAGATAATGAGAATCTGATAAAGACCTTGAAGATTTTGAGGAAATAAAAAGTGCAAAAGAGTCTTGCTCAACTTAATTACTATATAATTAAGTTTAAACACCTAATTTATAGCATTAACATTCCAGTCTACTTTTAGACTGCTGGTGGCTATTTGTAACCCACTGTTGGGCCAACTCAACGATATACCATAACTGCTAGATGAAAAGTCACATTTCTTTTTATGTAGAAACTGATGTGAAATTTTCATTTGGTGGCCCTTGTCCCAAGACTACCCACCTGTGTCTGTGCAGGGTCTTTTAACAAAACTGTCCCTTTTAAATGTAGCTCTTTCTGCCCGCTTGTGTCTGTGCAAGAATCATCTTCTCCTTTCCTTTCCCTAATAAGTCTGGCCTTTTAAAATGTAAAAAAAATAAAAATAAGAATTCCCCTTGGCCTCATTTCTGTCTTCCATGGATGGGTCCGTGGTGGAAGAACAGAGGGTGGCCCTTGGTGGCTGCGTGCATCCAGCATGGGCTGGGAGGTAGCTGCCGAAAACCAGGCCCAGTATTTGGGAGCCGGGCAGCCAGGCCCCCAAAACGCCTCTCTGGTCACAGACTTCTCAGCGAGGTCTTGCTCTGCCTTTACAATGTGCTTGGGTTCTCGATAGAAGTAGAGGCCAGACGTAGCTTCCCAGGGTGTGTGGGTGCTGACAGGCAAAACAAGCTGTAGAGAAGGGGGTGGTTCGAGTGGTTGGAGGTGGAGCAGAGCCCACTACTAGGGGAGCAACAGCTGGGCCTACTGGGCCTGGAACTCCAGTGTGAGGACACGTGTCAAAGCCAATTCATCATCACACGAACACCAGCAGGTGTTTGCATGGCAGTGACCCCAAGCCATCAGCACATGGTCAGCCATTTTGTTTTCCGAGGTCAGCCCTTGCCCCAGATGCAAAAACCTGCTACCTCCTAGATGTTTCTGGCAAGAATCTATTTTCCATGAAGGCTTTTTAAAATCTAGCCTTGGCATATAGCACAAGAGTGGTCCCTACATGAAGAGAGGCTACCAGGGTCTACTTAGTAAACTCTTAAAAATCTACTCATGCCATGTCCTTAAACTCATGAAATATTCATTGAAGGATTGAAATAGATTATATGATTGAAAGACAAAAACAAGTGTTTCTTATGAACAAATATGTAAATGAATGCTAGATTCCTTTTGGATGGTGTGATGTTTTCCTGCTTTCCTTCACACAGAAGTCAACTGTTTCTTCCTGGAACCTCCTTTATGATCTCTTAGGGCAGCTCAAAATATGTTTAAGCTAACATAGAGACTCTTGATATTTGTCCCAGGTGAATTCTTTGCTTCCTTGTTAAACCTAATCAGTTATTTGAGATCTTTATAGGAGACATGGAAGTACAGGGAGAGAGAGAGAAACATCTACAGCCTTGTGCGCACTGGGTCGAGTATTAGCAATGGACGTGCTGGGGCTGCACAGCTGGGTGATGGTTCAGCAGCCACGCACACAGGCCGTTCCTTTGCAGTGGGCTCTGGCCAGTGCCCCGAAAGCACTAAACACACAGTGTCCCCTCTGCCCCTTGGGGCACCCTCAGCAGGCATGTCACTTTAGGTGTACCTTCTGCCAAGGGTATTCTCTCACTTCAGTGTTTTTGTCTTGGATTCAAATTTTTTTAATTTGATTTTATGGACAGTCTGAAAAGAGTAATCACAGGAAAGATTATGTAACATATCAATCAGTATCCCAGCAGGAAGGAGATGACAGGATTCAACACCTATAGTTCCATCCCCTTCCCCAGGGAAGACCCAGGGCCTGAACCCAGATTCAATACTCTCACTCCCCTGGATGAAGTGTTGGGGCAGATACCCCAACAGGGAATAGAGTGGTCATTTTTCATGCATTTAAAAGCTTGGCAGAGAATCCTGATGTCTGTTCTCAACAGGAACAGCAGGATGAGTTGTATGAATTAGAGTGAAGGGGTTCCAGGTGTGTTACCTGTGCTCTCTGTCTACCAAAATTCCACCTTGAATGCCATGAAAATGAAGTTCCTCTCCCATCTCTTATTAGTGGACTTTTGATAGACTTAAATGGGTTGTGTTTGCTTTGTGAATGGATGAAGGGCCTGTTCCTGGTTTGATAAGGGCCGTTGGGAACCTAGAAAACCCCATGCAGGTTAGGAGTTGGAATTCTGAACATGCTACCTGGGTCTTATCAGAATCAAAGTGGACTATAAATTTCTTATCACTTTCTGAAAACCAGGAACGCTTTGGTCGAAAGAGGCTTTCCCAGGCAGGATTGGAAGTGGAGGCAGCTGCTGGCATCTGTCCCAGCGACATATGGGAGTTGATTGTTTTCGCATTCCGTAGCCATGGAAAGCTATCCCCACTGACTGGGCAAAGGTAACTGAGCTTATTAGCAAATTCAAATTAAATAAGGAATCTGGAGAAGATACTTTTTGTCCAGCAATATTTTATGAAGTTGATTTCTAATTCTCACCAACTGATTTATCACTGTTTACTCTGCAGGTATAATTAACTTTGAAGTTTTATTTCAAGGTGTAGCTTTTTTAAAATGGGAAACCCTTTACTCTCACTTGACCAAAGAGGCCCTGACCCAAAGGCCCCCTTTGCCCTCTAGGGAAAGAAATCACCAGCGAACACTGGGTTTAGTAGAACCAGGTAAGGCTTTTTAGAGATTCGTGCATGAGGGAGCCAGTGCAGGAAAATTATCCCCTGTTGGAGTTAGGAGGGAATATTTAAAGGGTTGACCCTGGAGGCAGGAAGCAGAGGCACAGCAGAGTCCTTGTTCTGGGTTGGGCTACCCTGGGCACGTGCCGATGGGTTACGTTCTAACTGCACCCATGGGCTCTCCACTTTCTCCTTCCAGGAAATTGTGAATGATAATTTTCAGGACCTAACGTTCTTTGTCTAGCATGGGGGCTGGTGGTCAGTGGCCAACTTATTGGGCAGAGCTTGCCAATCCATGGTTCAGTGCACCTGTCCACTACCAGTTCACAATTTCTTTTTTTAAATTAATTTATTTTAATAAGAAACTAAAATTTTTACATGCTATCCAAATGTGACAGTTTAATAGCAGGGTGAGGCCAGAGGTGGGGAGGGGGGAAGGGGTGTGAAAGAATTCGCCAGAGATAGCATGGAAAGCAGGAAAGGGGAATTTACTGAATAGACTGCTGAGAGGAGCAGCTGCGAGATACAGGAGGTTGTGTAGTTCCAGGCTTGCAATTCTTTTCACCTTGACTTTCTCACTCTCTCCCTCTCCCCACCCTCCATCCCCTTAAACACTATCCCTCTGTGCTCAGTTTGTGACTACTAGTAAATATGAGTCACCTGGAAGCAGGTAACCATGATAAGGGACATGAGTGGGGGGGGAGAGTGGGCAGAGAATAGGGCAGACAGAGGAATAAGCATAAGTGAATAAAACAAAAACACTAGAATAAAAATACTGATGTATGGGATGATGGGTCCATGGCTATTTTTCTCTTTTGTAGTTTTCTAATTTTTCCTATATTCTTATAAGAATATATGGATTTATGCTTAAAAGTATTAAACAGTCATCAATCAGTTTCTGCATGTCACGTCTTCCTAAATTTCCAGTTCCCATGACTCATTCTTCATTTACCACTGCACAGCAGCCACATGTACTAAGCTTCCCAATGTTTGTTCCGCATTAAGTCGTCAAACTCTTTGAGATTTGGTGGGACCTGAATAAAAGTCCCTAATTAACAAGTTATTTGATGGCTGACACATCTTTGTCAGTTGACAATATTGTGATATTGTTTAAATAGTGGCATATTTACAGCTGAAGGCTATGGTTAATTGTTAAAAAGTTAATTGTTATTGAGTCAATAAGAGATAACTCTGTCTCCACCAAAGAAACTAATTAACTTGGGTAATCTCAGTAAGATCAAAGAGGGAACATATTTATCTCTATATGACTTTCCACATCCAGCAAAGGAAATTCTTGAAGGACTAGTGTTCTATGCATTGGATATCACATTGGCATTGACACATAGGTGCATGATAAATTCTTTTATTAATAGAGATAACAGCAAACAGACTCTCACAGCATAAATTCATTTTAATCAGCTTCATTATTTTCTCTAATTTGTAAATCTACCATTTTCTTCTTTTCCTTCAAACTTTAAAATGTTTTAATTAGTGAGGAGTCCATTCACTGAAAAGCCCATACATCAGAAAATAAGAGATTTTCTGTTTTCCTGGAAAAAACTTGGTTTGTCCAGGACTTGACCTGCCATGCTTCTCAGAAGCATGCTGCCTCTTCTGTCCATGTCTCTGGGCAGATGCTTCTCAGTGTCCTCTGCCCACAGGCCAGCTGAACCCCAAACTCTAATACAGAATCTTCTGTTCTTGGAGTTTGGTGAGGGCTATTCATTTCTTAACTGCTATTGATTTGACTTGACCCTGTGGAGATCAGGCTGAAAATAAGTGTGATTATTTTTAAATTCTAGAGAGAGGGGACAAAGTCTAACCTATCCAGCTGTCTGCACACTCAACAAGGGACCACTTCTCACTCATTTTAAACTTGTACACTCCCTGCAAAGGAGGAAGACTCAATGGAGAGTTTAAGCAACATACTGTGTCACCCATATAAATAGATAGACTCTAGCTAGAATAATGTAGGTGACAAATACAGCTTTTATTTCCAGAAGGCCTGACTGCTAGGCCAGTTGTATTCTTCACCTACACAATAATATATAAGATCCATCTCTATTCATCTGGGAAAGAAATGAAAGAAGCACTGATTACACCACCCCTGGCAGCCTCAGAGCCTTTCTTTCCTGCATTAGCCCACTTGGTGGGCCCCCAGTAAACAGACTTCCCAGTGTTCAGGTTCTTGTGCATCTCCTTCCACTTCCCATCCACATTGTCTCTGGTGTTGGCTTGGGACTAGCTTTGATCCATTGATATTAAAAAGCATGGTGCAAGCGGGCTTTTAAGCTCTTGTATTGTGGAGCTTTCTCTACTGGCACACTCACTCATGGAAGTCAGTCTCCATGCTGTAAAGAATCTCAGACTAGACTACTGAAGATGAGAAGCTATAGGGAGAGAGACTCAGGTTTTTCTTATTTCACCACAGTCAAACTCAGCTGAATGTGATCTCGGAGAACCACACAGCTGAGCCCAGTCAACCCACAGCCTAACCTAAGAAGGAATACATAGCTATTGTTTTAAGCCATTAAGTGATAGTGTGACTTATGTAGATCTAGATCATTGAACTAATACATTCCTACTGGGGCTTTTAAAGACACTGTATCTTCTAAATAGGAGCAGAAAGATAAATTCATGCTTAATATACCCACACTGAGTAATGATTTACCACCAACTCATGTAGAGACCCGTACTTTGTCTTTTTGTTTCTCTCTCTAATAAGTAAGAATAACAGCAGTCAATCCAATACATGCCCATCATGGTTGGTGTGAGGTTAGAAGAGACATTGTGTTCATCTATTCATTGACATCACAACTTGATCAAGAGCAGATTTTGATAGGTTGGGAGAGTAGATGAAATATCTTTCCAGCTCACTAAGTAAATCTGTTTCATAATTTTCAGATAGTATGATACTTACCAAAACATTTCTCCTCTTATAAACCCTCTTAGTTCCTTGGTATTCTCAACCAACACTTTAATAAAAAAAACATTTGATAGTTTTATCAAAACAATTGTCTACCAAGTCAATAATCGGTCCTCTTCTACTTTTTCCATTTTGAAATAGAAACACATGACTTTCAGCAGTGTCTGACCAGGAAGGTGTTAGAGGCCAGATAACTTATGACAGGGGAGACTGTCTAACTTTGGATGAGTTCTCACCAACACAAGGATCAATCTTAAAAATTACTGATGTGAAAGATCAAGAAGATGTGGTACATATACACAATGGAATACTATTCAGCATTCAAAAAAGATAAACACATGCAATTTGCAGCAACATGGATGGAGCTAGAAGGGATCATGCTCAATGAAATAAGCCAGAAAGAAAGGGAAAAATATCAAATGGTTTCCCTTATAACAGGAATATAGGGGAATCAAATAAGAAGGAGTCATTCAGAAGGGAGGAGAATGGGGAGGGCTCAAATGGGGAAGATAAGAGCGCAAGGGACTATGGTGATGCTTCACGGGTGAATCAGTGGTGTGTAGCCTGTGGGAAATACACAATAATGTAAACGATGTGAATAATAATAAAAAAATTATTTAAAAATGAAATAATAAATTACTGTGGTTAATCACAGTTACTCAAATAATAGCCCCGCCTCCATTCTCATCCCTTAGATCCTGAAATAAAGTGACAAAAGGGGCAAATTACGTATGTCAAATAAGGGTGTTGATACTTCCTAATGCTCTTCCTCCTTTATCCGCCCTTTCTATATCTCTGTAATGCTCCCTTTCACTCTTTTTCATTTCTTTGCTCACTTGCATGCCTTCCTTCCTTCTGCCTTTTCCTGTCTGGTCTTAAAAGAAAAAAAACATTGAAAATGTACTAATCAATGATCATCTGGTTTAGATCATTATTGAGGAACAATAGCCAGTACAGTCCTACCTTTGTGCTCTTGCCTGAGATTTCATTCCAGAGTGAAAATTAGAAATTCAGGAGGAACCAGAAGAGAGAGGAGACATGGGGGGAGAGGATCAGAGTAGAGGGAGAAGCTTGGGAAGGCTGGGGGTAAATTTAGTGTGTGTGTGAATTTTCTATGTTTTTGCCAATAAAACTTTTGATAAAGAAACGATTCAAATCTAACTATTTTTGCTACTCATGCTGTGCCTGATGACATTTTAGATATGAGAGTTCTAAGTTCCTGTCAAGTACCTCTTGAGACACTTGAACAGATTCAGAATGAATTTCATTCCCAGCTGGCTGAATCTGGTGTAATCTAAATTCATGACAACGTGGAGCACAAATAGTAGCCAGGCTTACTGATTTTCATGGTAAAATGGCAATTTTATATTTGTTCCTAATGCACAATATTTTCTCTTCTACCAGCTATCTACACTATTGGCACTAGTCTTAAGGTTAAACCCTTAACCAATTTTTATGCAACATCTGACAAAGTGTGAATGAGGCAAGTGCTACTTCCAAAACTTGTGTGCTAAGAGATACACTAGAATGTCTAAGATCTATTTGTACTTTAAATTTAAACATTCCAAATCAGTATACTTGGACTGTAAGAACACATGTCTTTACGAAAACGCTTTCCACAGTGACAACCACCATCTGCCGAATTAATGCTGCAACACTAGCTATTTGATCGAAAGGGAATACTCTAGATACTAGAAACAGCCTTATGGAGAATTCTTCTCATCGTTTGCAAAACCAGGCAAGATGTAAAATATTCACATTGACATTTTTAGTACATTTTGTGCTAGAATTTAAATCCTTATCTGAAGCTACTGTACTGGGGAGATGTGAGAAAGCAGTCTTGGGAGGGGAAATTTAGGTAGTTGATATGACTGGCACATTCTCTTTCTTTGGGGACCGCCCTGAGATGCCAAATCATTTTGAAGAATATGGAGAAATGGGAGACTAGGAGAATTTAATGATATCAAGACAAGATGTTATCTATCTCACAATGGAGGAGTGTTTTGCCAGTGGGACCAGAAATATTCAAATTCATTGCTGTCACCCCAGTATGGGTGACCCAACACCTCTATCTCTGGTTAACCAGCGAAGCCAAGGGGGGTCCTTGCCAACATCTGGCCAGGGATACCCCACAGCTGTATTTCCATGTCTGACTGAAACTGCTGCATTGCACGCTCTCAACAAGATCCGGAATCCAAGCAGATGATCACAACCCCTGGGGCCCTGGGGCCAGTCTGTCTTGTTGGACAACTTGGCCTCGCTCCACTCTGCTCATCTTATAATTTACCTTGAGCATGAAGGTGACACCCTGAATTCCCTGACCTTCATATTCTGGGAGACCATCTTTACCTTAGCCTTCAACTATGCAAGAGATCATAGCATCCCTAGCGCACAAACGCACACACACACACACAATAGCTCTTTATTTGTTTTCTGTTTTGTTTTGCTCTTGTTATCTGTTTGGCGGAAAGAAACAGTTGTTCTCATGTAAAAATTCACCAAGAGAAGAGCCCAAAGGAGTCGGGTCAGCATGTAGTGGTGACTTGGGTGCCCTCTCTGTGTTACAAGAGCAGGCAGAGTGGACTTTTTTGGAGTTATGTGGGCAGAGAAAGCTGAAGCAAGCTGCAAGTAGTTGCTCTTTTAAAAAAGCATGTTCACATAGCAAAGAAAGAGTAGAAGAAGCTCTCGTTTGTTGTGGGCATCACATCATAGAGAAGGTGACATCACCCTGAGGCCTGGAGGAGGGGCTTTGGTTCACACACTTGGAAGGAAGGAGCTTTATGTTCTGGGAACAAATATCCCAAAGTCTGGGGGTCTGAGAATGCAAGGCCCCTGCAGGGGCACCAGATCGTGAGCCGGGTAAAACGAGGGAGGACATTTAACGCAGACTGGCAGTGAGATCCAGAGCAAGGAAATACTTGCAATCTTTGCAAAAAGAAATTTAGACTTTTTATTACAGGTCTGTGGTTCCCCAGCTGAGGGCCAGAAACCCTAAGAAGTGATGGAGTTAACATCAGGCGAGGAGCAACTCCCCAGGTGCACCAGGCATAATGTAACACACATGCACCTGTGTTTCACTTACCTGTAGATGCTTCTGTGATTAGCTCAAGGTCAACTGAAAGTGTTACCGAATATAAAAGAAAATGGGAAATGTTTTTAAATTCACAAAGGCTTTTTTTTATTAAGTTCTATCTCAATTAATGTGAAATCATAATTGCATGTGGCTTTTTTAATTTTTAATTTAATTTTTTGCATGTGTCTTTCTATTACTATGTGTGATGGTAAAAATAGTAAAAGTGTAATGACTATGATGTGGGATCTGCAAAATTTGGAGACAGTATAAAATGTTTATGAGTTAATACTACAGGCAGTGAACACCACTTAGAAGTGAATGACATGAGAAGCTTTGTTTGGGAAAAAATATCCTGCCGTTTACCATGCAGAGTGGGGCTGGAGAGGACAGAGAGCTGGGCCAGAGGAGGAGAGGCAAGGAACGTCGGAGAGAGATGGGGTGCATTGGTATTTATGCCAGGGGGGTGGGGGGTGGAGAACAATAAAGATAGTGCCCAAATGATAGGACCTGGTAAACAATTAGAGGTACAACATGCAGGAGAGGGAGTCTGGTGACGGATTTCCAGTTTGGACAAGAGGAAAGCTGTTGTGGTGCATTATGGGGATTTCCTAAAAAGAAGGTGAGATGAATGTTGAGGAACAATGAGTTGAAGATGAGTATCCAGTCAAAGACTAGTCTCCAAAAGGATGCACGCCCTACGCTAGGGTCCTGTGATTATATAGGTTTACATGGCAAAGGGAACTTAAACCTACAAATGGAATTAAGTTCATTAACCCTCTGGCTTTGAGATGGGAAGGCCGCCCTGGGTGCTCCAGGTGGGCCCTATAGCATATCAGGATCCTTATCTGTGGAAGAGGAGGAAGAAGAGCCAGTGTTAGAGGGCATCCTGGTGAGAAAGACTTGACTGGAAGTTGCTGACTTGGAAGGTGGAGGAAGATCAGGCACCAAGGAAGGCAGGTGAGCTCCAGAACAGGAAGAGGCAAGGGAATGGATCCGCCAGAGCCTCCGAAGGTACATAGCCCTGTTGGCATTAGCCCAGTGAGACCTATTTCTGATTTCTCATCTCCAGAACTTAAGGTAAGAAACTTGTGTCATTTGTTTTTTGGGTGTTTTTTTGTTTTTTTTTTTTTTTTTTGGCGTAGAAGAACTGGGGCAGAGGCCGCAGGTGCCAGGGGTGAGAGGATTTACCAGAGACAGAGTGGGGAGCAGAACAGGCAGACTGACTGAAATACACTGCTGAGGGGAGCAGCGGACAAGACAGGAGAGGCCTGCTGCGCCATATGTGCGTTATCTCCCTCGCCAGGGATTGAACTCAGGCCATAGTAGTGATAGCGCTGAGACTTTAACCCCTAGGTCACCAAAAAGGCCTGAAATGTGTGTCATATTAAGCCACTGAGTTTGTGGTAGTTTTGTTAGAGCAATGTAGAAAACTAATGGGGTGAGTTAAATTCGGAAGCACCTGTGGGACGTTCAGGAGGAAAATGAATAGAAATTGGATTTTTCTGTTCCCAAATGTGTCCTCTTTTTAGAGGAAAATCACAGGTTCCTCACCACTTGCCTTTGTCCTATGTGGACTATCTCTTGTTAAGACTTAGCCTTACTGTCAGCGTCGCACATCATATGGGATGCCAGGGGACACTGGATGGATGACTCGGGCTGATAAACAGTGACTCTAAAACTAGCTTTGGAGTCACAAGACCAAGTGTGCGCGACTCTGTAGCAAGAAATTCTTGCACGAAGGGAGTCAAAGGCCATCCCAGTGAGGGCTGGGAGCGCCAGGGATCCTTGCCTTCCATCCTATCCCAGCTTTGTTTCCTCACCCCAACTTCGCAACCGCCTTTGTATATTGGGTGCAGTCTTCCCATTTGCAGGAATAGCGCACGGGGACGCCAGTGGCTTGGCCCCCAGTATGCCCACCGACTCAGCAGCAAAATCTGTGGTCCAGAGTCAGCCTGTGCAACTACTGGGCGAATTTATATTATTTTGCTCTTATTTCATCAAAACAAGTAGAAATGAAAAAAATGAATCTTCTAAAAGCATAAACCTCATGAAATTTGGTAGGGATAAATATGAAAGTCATTAGGGACCAATTTTAAGTTGATCCATGGAGTGTCCTGCTGTGAAGGGAATTAACTGGACCATTCCCAAGGCCTGTCATCCACACCCACCAGAGCGGGCACTCAGCTGGGCGCTTGTGGTGCACTGGCGCTGGGCATTCATCACCACTTCATTGGGGTAGCTGCTATGTATATTCTCTTTATAGATTCAAAACTTAGACACAGAAAGGCTAAGAGGTTAAGCTGCTTAAGAAATCACCAGCAGTAAGTGGCAGAGCAGGGATTTAAGCCTAGACAGCCTGATGCCAGAGCTGAGCCCTCTTCTCCCCTTTCTTCCCATCTCTCCCTTTCTTTTCCTCCATGATCTCATCCCCCACCTGACATCATCTCTTGTTCCTCTTCCTGCAGTCTTTCTCTCCAGTCCGCACTGGCCTTCAGGACACGCCAGCTATTCCTCTACCTGAGGGCCTTTGCACCTGCTGTTCTGTAAAAACAAAACAACTTTTCTTCCAGACAGGTATTTCTCATTTCAGAGTCATGCTTACCTAACCTCTATAGGTAAACATCTCTGAGACTCTGAGATACTCTCTGATCTCCTCTAAAGGGACTGGGTGCTGTGTCCCAGATGTAGGAGGAGATCGGGAGTCAGGTGAGGAGAAACTTCCAGGTCCCTCTAGCCTATGATCGGGCTGCCCCTTGGAGACCAGTGCAGGCCAGGAAGCAAGCTGGCTTTTGGCACTCCAGGCTGTGTGAGATGAGCAGTAGGTTTACTTGCTGTCTGCACAGTGTTCCAGTTCATTGTGATTGAATGCTTAGTGGCTATGAAAAGTCAAAGCTCGGACTCAGAGGCACCGTGGGGACAAAATGGACAGGCCTATCCTCCACTAGAGCACCGTCCACACCCTTGACACTGGAGAGTGGAGCAGAATATGATAACTGGCCCCTCAGAATGTTCTCGGGCTGGCGGTGAATTTCCCAGAGTCCCTGGTGTAAGGGCTGCACTGGCGGCACGATGAGACCAGCCTCGAGAACCTGAAGACCCCCCCACAGCACAAGGGCATCTCAGCGAGGGAGCCTGAGCCACGGTCTTCACTGTCAGGCTGATGTCACTCATGCCACCCTTGATTTCTAACCCCTCCCTCGGCGATAACAAACCTCAGATGTTTACCCTGCAGGGACACGTGAGTTCCTGTTCAGGACTCTGACAGCCTGGTGCCAAAGCCAGAATGTTTACACTCGAGGAGATGAAGGCTCAGATCTGGTCACCTCCCACTTCATCATGCACTAAAGTCCCTCTGAACCTGGACCTGCAGTTCCAAGAACAGCACTCCCTCAGGCCAGGGCAAAGGCGGTCCACCGCCCAGCACAGAAGGAGGGGAGTGCTTCTCAGACTGTGACCCCAGCATTCCCCAAGCCGCACACTGAATAAACATTCAATGTCAGTTGGGGATGCGATCCCGAAATGCCTCTGGGGCTGCCACGATCCTTGCCCACCAGCCTGCTTTCAGCATTTTGGCTGAACTTTCGCTTCCAGTGAGATTCTTTGATAGAAAAGGCAAGTGAACTATATCCACAGTCAGAATTTATTTCATACCAGCTCACTCAGAGCCTTTTCAAGGACAACATTCTGCTCAACACCATTTACAGTCGAAGTCTTAAAAGCACAACTCAGTAAGGCACCAGGTTACCAGAGTCTCCGGTCTGGGGAGGACCTTGCCCTCCTTTTGGTTTGGTTCATCCCTGGGTGGTTTCTGTTTAGTTTGTCAAGCCCAGAGAACAACATTGCCAAAGTCTCCATGGCTAAAAGAGATACCCAAACAGTGTTGGAGTGTGTTGTGTTTTTAGGACGACGGACTTCCAATGAGGCAGTTAGGTAAAGTGGCATCATCTAAAGCACGGCTCTGAAAACATGTCTGTGGTCCTGAGCTGTGCGTTTAACAATGTTTGCCCTTGAAGGTGAATCAGCTTCATACTGAACTCAAACACAAACTTAAAAAAAATTTCCACCAAGTCTCTATTTTCAGAGAAATAAAAAAGTGGAGGGAAGCTTCAGAACAGGGGACCCTCACTAGTCTACAAAACAATGACATCTTAAAAACTTGCATTAAGATGTCAGCCCTCTAGAGTTTTAGATCTAATTGTCCAGGCAGTATAGAACTGGGTTTAAAATAAGCCCAATGAGTAAAGCGCTCAGAGTAGGCCACACGGGCATTCTTCAGTAACCACTGCCCCCCCAACCCCCTGAACCCCAGAGGTAGAAGGGTCTGAAGGCCCCACACACAGTCACAGGCATTAAACTTCAAGTTTCGTGTTCTATCTTAACAATAAATTTGCATTGTACTCCATGACCTCTGCTTAAATGTAAAAATAGTATTTGCTACCAGTCAGATCACCCGTTCCCTGCCCCTACCTCTGCACACCAGGCAGGCAGAGTCTAGCCTGGGAAGCTGCTTCCCACAGAGAAGAGAACCAGGCACACAAGCTGAGAATGCACCTCAGGTCTGTGGTGCGCATTTCACAAATGGAGTGATTTTCTTCACTCAGGTTGTAACGAGACACGTTAGGAAACTAGGGCTGATATAAATTTCAATGTACTGAAAAACAGGAAACAGTTTCTGTATTTTTGCTTTTAAACCAAGAAATGATTTCATTTTATTTACTAGGAAATAAAAGGAGCCCCTAACCTAAAGTATAAACTGATCTTTTATTTCTATAGAAAAACACAAATTGGCTTTTTTTTTTAAATATAAAAAAGACAAGACCTACAAAAGATCAAACCCTTCTATTGGTTGGCTCAACAGAGTTCCCTCATTAATGACTGGATGGATTTTGGTATACCTGCAAGCTTGACATGGCGACTCAAGGCCTCAGGCCATCTTTTGGAATCTTTGATGCATACTCATCACAGAGCAAAGCTACTCTCCCGATATGGCATTTTTTTTTTCTCTAGAAGATTAAGCCCTAAAAACTGTCACCTGAAGAACATGAGTGTTTCACAAATATGTGATTTATGGACGGTTCCACAGTAAGGAACAGCTGACAGGGGAAGCTGTGGTCCCGGCATACCCCACTACCCCTGGCTGGCCACAGCAGACCCCCAAACCCCCTCAGTCTCTGCAATCATTTCCCTAAAAGGCATCTGTGGATTTAACTGGTGAACAGGTTTTAAGAGACATTCATTTTAAAGTTGATTTTAAGAGATACTCATGTTTTAAGATGGTCTCCAAAATGTGTTACTTAAGATATACTTAAAATCATATCTAGGGTACAATCAAAAAGATCTGTTCAAAAAAGTGTTAACAAAAAGAGGGAGCCAAGTTTCCCTCACAGCTGTTTTTACGGCCATGCTTTTCCCCATTAACTCTTCAAAAGTCTGAATCAGCAGCAAATATAACCATATACACACAGGTGAACCTGTGTGCAAACACTTTTGTTGACTTAGGAAAGAAAAGTACGTTTGGTGTCCCACAAACCCTTGTGACAGTCCTTCAAGAGCATTTACTCCCTTGCAGATGGCCCCGTATAAGCATAGAACCTTACAAGCAATCCTGGCAGGTGCTCCCCTGTGCTCTAATTATGCAGACCTGGGCAGTTTGGGGCAAGCGTACAGACAGCAAATATCACATTCTGTTCTCAACTGAATCACTTCTTAAAGAAGAGAGAAAAGCCATTGACCAACCCTTGCCTTAGTCCACATGGAGTTAGGAAAATCCCAATCAGCAAATTTTCCTTTTTGGGCTCCACAGTGCCACAGAGTTAATGGGATGTTTTTGTTGGTTGTTTTTAAAATTTTAGCAAACAGGAATTAGTATGTGGCAAAACTGACTGGTCTGAGGTTTTATAGACAAGATTTCTCCTTAAGAAGAGAAAGTTAAAAGGATGGAGTTTCAAAGCTGGTCTGTGTATATAACACACTGTGCATTAAGTGGCGCTTAACTAGCCTCACCATTTCCTCTTTTGTTCTTTGCAGAGTGTCATGTAGCAAAGCTGTACCTTGACTCCCAGATCTGAGGTGTCTCTTTCATCTTAGATATGGTGTATCCAGAGGTCTACACCTCTAAATTTCCAGAGTCAGGAAATACACCTAACTTTCATCTAGAATATCTTGCATAAGTATCTGAACCCTAAGCTCAAACAAACAACAGGAAAAACCAAAGGCAGGACAGAATACATAATTGAGAACGCCTCCTATAATACATATACACACATATTCTCTATACAGTTTCTACACAGTAAAAGGAGTCATTTCAGCTAATATAGCCTCTAATATCGATTGCATTTGAAAATAGCCTCTCTGGGTTTCTTGCCAGCATCATACGAAGCAGCAGTACTTCTTCCACCAGGACTTGGAGAGGTTTTTCACTTTGTCTGGAGTCCTGCTTTTGGACTTCTTTGGCTGCTGCTGAGTGTCTGAGTATTGAATGCCAGCAACAATGGCTGCGTCAAAGACCTCTTTGAGGTTTTTCTGAGTCAAGGCCGAACACTCAATGTAGGAGGCGGCTTTGATTTCCTCTGCACACAGCCGAGCCGCCTCTTCAGGCACTGGCTTCTCTTTGCATTTGTCCAACTCGATGAGGACTTTCACGTCTTCTCTGAGATCCGACTGAGTTCCAACAAGAATGATGGGCGCTTTGGGACAGTGGCATCGAATCTCTGGCACCCATTTCTCACTGACGTTCTGGAAAGATGAGGGGCTGACCACACTGAAGCACAGCAGGAAGATGTCCGTGTTGGTGTAGCAGAGAGGCCTGAGTTTGTCAAACTCATCCTGCAAACAACCACAGCACACCAGAGTTATTTTTAAAGTCAATTTTCCTCAACAAAAAGAACATCTTAACATTTTCCCTGAAAGGTAATAGAGTCTACCAGCTATAAAAGAAAGAGCCCAAGTCTTAGGAAGGACCCTACCCATGCTCCTGACCCCACAAAATCTGCCAAACGATTTCATCAGTACCGTGACCTACTTGCAACTTACTGTAGAAAAGGAACTTAAATTAAGTGGGCTTGAAGGAATAACGTACTTTAGCCTTCAGCCCAGAGTAATCTAGACTTACTCTTTCAACTCTGATATGCAGTTCCTCTTCTAAAATTTATTATAGATGGCATCATGCTGATCCCCAAGTTTCCTGTCCCCAGTGAAGCCCCATCTATCAGCACAGCTCCACTCCCTAAAAATCCAGTCCTGCACATCCGCGTGAAGGCCACGAGCAATGACATCTCATCCCATCTGCCCTGGGCACACCCAGGGCACACAGCACAGACAGCGGTTAATTAGGCACAAGGACAGGCCCAGAGACGGAACCGTGCACACTTGTTAGGCCACCTCACAGGCACCTCATCTGTAACACTGGTTAACACATTCTTGCTCTTGCTTGAGACGCCTTTTTCTTCTTGCTTTATTTCTCCTTCTCCCTCCTTCCTTCCATATCTATTACCCCCCACTCCCCTTCTTTTCTCCCTGACAATACTGGAGACCTCTTGCAAGCTCTTAAGGTACAGAGAAGTGGATGGAATAAGTGCAAGTTATTTGTGCCCACATCATGCTGAGTGCCCTGCTGCAGTCACCCACTTGACTGAGATGCCCGCTGGATGCCAGGCAGTGCCAGGGCCAGAGGGCTTGGTTGGAACAGAGAGCTACGACCTTGGCCCTTGTAGAGATACCTGTATCAAAATCAGCATTTCTTTATCTCAAGCACCCTCTAGGAGCCTGCAGGGCCATTCTCTGCAAGCTGGAAGCTTCCATTCAACATCCACTTCCTAAAATATTCACACCACCTCATTCACATTTAAAATTTCTATCTCTGCCCACCAACTATCCTCAGGTGTAATGGAACATGTACTTTCCCAGTGGCAAGTAAAAGTTAAATGCCATCCAGGATTTTGTTACTCCACTGGCAAACTCTGATGATTTACAAACTTTCATTTACATGCACGTTACTTGGCATCTGTGGCCTTTTCTAGGTATGAAGGAAACCCAGCTCTGTGCCATCTGAATGCACTTAGTTGTGAGGCAACAACTAACGAATAATATTAAAGCTGACCAGCTAGAATGGCCAGGGATGGACACAGCATTTCAGGCCATTACTGCCTGTCTAAGCAGGAAAGTCTAAAAAAGTAGGTCTGTATTTCTTGGTGCCAACTTTGTGCTCAAATAAGAAACACAGAACTCAACCAGGTGGACAATAGCACAGCTCCAAAGAACTTTTAATGAAATGCTCCCTCCGTTCTCAGGGGCCTCAAAGGAAGCAGCAAAAAACTGAGAGCGGTGTCAAGTCAGCCCTGAGGCAGCTGTACCTCCCTGCTGGAAGGCAGTCCCCCTTGGCCGTGCCCTGGAATCTGGGGTTGCATTACCAATAAAAAGGACAGCAAGCACTGGGGCCAGGCCTCGTGACGGGGCTTTGGAAATCTGGCTCCCCAGCCCTCTTGAGATTCTGGCTACGGGGCTCAGGAAGAAAAGCAAGAAATTAAACCTTCCTGCTTATTGCCTGACCAGAAACCTTAGATATTTGCTGAAATAAGCGAAGCACACAGAGGTGCCATGAGTGCAAAGGGAACGCACCTCTAGGAAACAGCTCTGGGCCCAGCAATCAGTGTGCGTGTGCCAGGCCTGTGGCAACGCAGTCACACAGATCTGGTTCAAGAGCATGGCAGGGCAGACAGGCCTGTGGAGGAAGCACTGAGCAAACTGCAACCTGGCTTTTTGTCCTAGTGCAAGGATTTTTCCAAGTGCCTCATGGGTCAGAAGGCCGCAGAGCTGGCACCGCTACAGGGTGTTACTTCATTTCAGCGATACTCTCTCATGCCAAAGTTACGTTTCTTAAAGTCCTCAGCCTCTGTTTGGTTTTCATCGGAGTATGGTCCAGTGTTAAAACATTCCTTCTAACATTTTCTAGTCTGACCTTTGCGACCCCAACTCCACCCAATGAAAAGAGCCAAAGGCACCAGAGTAATGTCTAAGTATTCATTCAGCCAGTGAAGCCACATTCTTGCTCCCCGCTTCTGTAAGAAATCTGGATTTGGGTCCCACATTACAGAGATGTGTCCTCATTCTCCTGGAGTTTGAAGGGGAGGTCCTTGGACTCCCTATAAGCTGCCAGGCTGGCACAGGAATGCCAGAAGAACAGATGAAGGGGGAGTTCCACTGCCTGGGTCCACATGCAGGAAATGTGGCAGATATCAAATCAAGTCCCTTGAAAGGTAGTTTATAACATCTGGACTAAGGGTGGCAGATGGGATTTTTGCCAGCAAAGCTTTGTCAAAATGATCCTGCATCTCAAGGAAGAGTTCTGTCTTTCCTGAGTGTCATAGGTTTAAAAATCACCACGCTCCCTAGCTCTCCTAACGGCCCAAACAGATACTTGGGAAGCAGGAAAAAACTGACTTGATCTTACCAGCTGCGCATTTTTCATAGTTTTGGAAGTTGGCTTTCTACGAATCTTCAGCCCAATTTATTACATAATAAGCTGGTTATTATTACTTTACTAACCAGTACATCAGTTAAAGAAATGCAGTCAATCTCAATGAAAACACTGCTGGGAGACCAGAAGAATAATTTTCAAATAAACTAAGGCTTAGCAATTTTGTACTCAGGCCTTCCCCACCCCCCATTATAAACTTTTCTCAGAAAAAAAATATTTCTGAAATGATTCTCATGCTTCTCCTGATATTTAAACCGACGACACTCAGGAAAGGCAGAACTCTTCCTTGAGATGCAGGATCATTATGACAAAGCTTTGCTGGCAAAAATCCCATTTCTCTTTCAAAACTTTGGGCAGGTTTTCGCCCCAGGTCCTCCAACGCTGCACCTTAGCCAGCACTGCCTTCCTCCTTGAGTGACTCCACTGGTTTCCTCTGCCAGTTCTGCCAACTGCTTGTCCTCCCTACGCACTGCAGGTCTGCTGAGGGGAAGACCCTGACTTGAGTTTGCACCCCCAGGACCTAGCGCTCATTTATCACTCATTCCACAAATGTGCCAGGAAGCATGTGGGCATCTATGAACCCCCAGATCAGGAAGCCCTGTGAGTGATGCATGACTGGAGAGGTACACAGATGGGCAGGCCTGCCCCTAAGAGTCCCTAAGAACTGCGCCTCTTAGCTTCTGGTGTTGTGTGTCTTCTGTCTTATTCTCAGGCCGTTGAGGTGCCATTCGTGCATCCATGGGGATGCCCACATTTACAGAGGTGCTACTCTGCCCTCATTTTAAAATCAGAAAATCTGACCTAGAGTAAGAAAAACATTCTCGCCTAATACAAAGTAATTAAGTTTTAGTTATAAACCAGCGGGGCATTCCAAAACATTAACTATCAGACAGGCCTGTGTTCTTTGACTTCTTTCCCAATGACACAGAAGGCTGTGTTTGGCTTTTCTTACTCCCAGAGAAGAAGACGCCCCAGGGGTGGGATAAGGAGAGAACAGAACAGGCTGGGCCACAGCTCAGGCCACCATGGCCACTGCCAAACTGGCATCTAGCTGGAGATCAAGGCTGCCCAGTCTTGTGGCACCCTGATTGAAAAGTAAAGCTCTGAATTGGCCGTCCCAGGGCAGGGGAGCCACCTGGGATGCCTGGGCACTGGAAAGTTTTGACAACAACTCAAGAAGTGAAGCAGGTACTTGCATCTGCCTCCAAGGCACCCCCCAGCACTTTCTCGAACTCCAGCAAGTACTGGGGAGACTGTCAGTTCAGCAAACATTAGAGACCTGGCCCGGGGGTTGCAGAGCACAGGGCTGGAACACTGTGTGGGAGGAAGGGGGCGGGCGAAGATGAGCACGCCCCCCCACCCCAGCTCTGCAGGGGAATATCCCTCAAACCCATATCCTCTCCATCACTCCCTGGCTCTCTTCCAGTACCTGGCCCTTGAGACAAGAACCGAATGTTCACAAATTAGACCAAATCTCAATCCACTCACTCCCCACAACTAGGACAACTTCAACCACTGTGTCTCAGCTTCAAGAGATTCGGGGTGGGTGTAGCCCCAATGAATCAAACTGTGGCTGGGGAAAGGAAACAGTAACATTTACTGACATCAACCCCATCTGTTTTAGGGGGGTAAATTTCTTTAATAATGACCATAAGATATCACCAAGTTACTTTGAGATATGACTACAAAGTATCATTGATAATTTAATAAAAACCAGGAAGCAAACCAGAGCAGAAACTCCTGTAAGATAAGACCTGTACTTGCCGCTTCTCCCCCCTTTCCTGCCTGTGCAAAGCCAGGTCAAACCCTGTTTTATGAGCGCACAGGTATTCCCCAAGCCCTGCCCTTAGAGAAGGGCCAAGGGCAGCAGTGAGGCTACTTCAGGACTCTGGAATGACCCAGCTCTGGAGGGTTCACTAGCAGCCTTGAAAAGGTGTTTCCTCTCCTGGAGCTGAGCAGTGAGGGTGTTATACTGACCTGTCCCGCAGTGTCGCAGAGCTGGAGTCTCACCGGCCGGCCATCCACGGACACCACAGCTTAAAAACAAGACCAAAGGGCCAATTAGGAATTGCTTTCCACCCGTTTCAGAAGAATAACAGTTTCAGCCGTGATACCATTCTCATGCCAAGCCCCATAGCTTCTGTTCTGGGTCTCCAACGAATTAAAGCCTCCCCTAAAACAAGGAGGCCCCTCAGAGGCATCTTTCTAGATAAACCCTCTGGGGCTGTACATTCACCATCACCAGTGAGGAGGCAGCAAATCCTGAGGGGATCCCAGAAGGGCCTGAGCTTTTCTCCCAGACCTGGAAGATATATTTTCCTGTCATACTTGTTTAAAAAAGTCTAAAGAACAACACTGAGGGGTTGGGGGTGGTAAGTGGAAACCAACCTTACAGTTTTAAATCAGTGGAAAAGCTCATCCAAAAGTCTACATTCCCTTGGGGAATGCTGGGAGACTTCAAGGTTTGTCATAAAATCAGAGCTTGTTTTGTGAACATGTGTAAACCCGGGCTGCCCTCACTGTCCTGTGTGTGGAAGAGGGCACTGCTTCTATCTCTGTGGCAGCTCAAAGTGAGGATTAGGAAAGGACAGAGCAGGTGGCCACCTCTGCAGTGGGATGGGGTACCTGGGAGGGGCCTGCTGAGATTCCTCTTTGAATGAAGGGCTCAGTTTTGTCTCAATACAACTTATAACAACTATTTTGTTAACAAATGTTTATACTAGTTGGTGGGGAGAGAAAAAAGAAAAAAAAATATTTAGATAGGAAGCCCACCAGCATGGAACACTTTTTATTCAGGGTACCTCTGAGATATTAAAAAGCTGGCCCTTGCCATCACGACTTTCTAAGAGGAAAAGAAGCGATTTATTTAAGCCAAAGAATTGTTTCACACTAGTTTCTGTGAATTTTAACTTTTTTTCCCTAACATGTTTTAAAAAGAGCTGAAAAAACAATCAGGATAAAGGATGCCTTTATCTTTGTATCTGCCAAATCAAGTAACACAGCATCCCATACACAAGAGCTGTAAGCAGCTTAAAGAGATAACTGAAAAGCTACTAAGAATCAGGAACAGCCCATAAGTGAGGGGGCGCTGAGGGCTGGAGAGGCGGTGGGGCTCGGAAGAAAGAAACCATGTTTACTCTTCCCAGGTTTGATCCAACCCTAATCCTTCACCGGTGCTTCTAGTGTTATTTTCTCTAAATCTCTAAACCTCTTTAAAGTGGAGATGTCCCTTGTGAGCTGAGTCACCCAAAGGCCACAGGTAAATGGCACCTGCGCGACACCTCCCATTGAAACGCAGCTGGCGCCAGCAATCCCTACCTGACCCAACTTCCACGCAGCAGACCGACCTGTTTGATGTCCGCTCCGCTACTACCAAACTGCACGATCATTTCTATTTTGGCGAGGCTCTGACTACCACACCTGGTCTCCTCCTCACACTGTTTCCAGGGCTCCCTCAGTTTGTTCCCTGCTAGCCTGTACCCCAGGTTTAGGAAACGCCTTGCACTCGGAACTTGGTCCACTTAGAGGCTGGAGCTTGGCTCGCGGCCCTGCAATCCCCTTAGGGGCCCCGCAACCCTCGCGCCGCCCTCCTGCTCCAGGCACCGTGCACAGCCGCCCCGCGTCTGTGACCACCCTCCGCGCCCCCACCCCGCGAAGCCCCCACGACAGCCTACGGCCGGCTCACCCGAGAAGTTGTCGAAGGCGGTGGGGATGTACTCGGTCGGGTAGCCGTTGGTTGTGTAGCTCACCACCAAACTGGTCTTGCCCACCGCGCCGTCGCCGACCAGCACGCACTTGACGCCGCGCCCCTCCGCGCCGCCCGCGCGCCCCCGGCCCCCCGGAGCCACGGGCCCGCGCGCCCCGCGCCCCCCGCGCTCCCGGCGCGGCGGCACGGGCGGCGCCTCGCAGCGGCCCGGGAAGGCGGGATCCCCCTGCTGCGGGGGCATGGGTCCGCGCGCTCGGACGTGCCGGCGCGGGCGAGCAGGGCCGGGTCCGACAGTCCCTCGGTCCTGGAGCCCTCCGGGAGGAAGGAGCTGTCACCAGCCGCGGCGAGCGCGTCCCCCCGCCCAGAGAGCGGCCGCTCCCGGCCGGAATCTCCCAGACAAAGGCGGCCCGGGGAGGGTCGTGATCTGTGCTCGGGCGGCGCCACCCGCTCCGCGCCGCGCGCTCGAATGACTGCGGCCGCGGCGCGGTGCAGCCGGAGCGCTCTGTCTCCTCCCGGCTTCCCCGCGACTCGACGCGTGGGGGGCGGGCGGGGAGGGGAAAGAGGCGGGTCCGGCCCGGCGGCTCAGTCCCGGAGTCGAGGCCACAGCGCCCCCAGCCTGCGCGCCGGGTCTCTGCACCCGCGCCAGAGGCGGTGCCGCACCCGGCCGCCGGGGACCACGGACGCTGGCTCAGGCACCCCGATGCCTGCAGGAGCTGGCCTGGCTAATGTAGCCTCCTCCCTGGCGCCCGAGAAGGACAACAGCTTCCGATAAGCCGGGACGTTCAGCCTTATGGCGGGCGCGCTGGCTGGCAGCTTGCGCTTCCTCGGGCTCTCGCCCTCCTGCAACCCTCACTCCCTACCCCGGCGGCAATGAAATGTGTACAGGACATTTCCTCTGAAAAGGAGACTGAATGAAGAGGCCACCCTTTCTTTTGGGGGTGTGTGTGTGTGTCTAGCTACGGCCCACCGTGCATTTTCCCCCTAAAATAATTTATTCTCATATCATTTGAAAGCAAAGAGATGTCAGGCCCATTGTCAATGCGCATTTGAAGTTCTCTTTGGCATGCCATGAATCTTTGCACACTTAAGGTCCAGTAAATTTCTTTATGGCCCTAATTCCTTCATTTAGTTAAATGTAATTGACATTATCTTTTTTTTTTTTAAAAGCTTTCATTTATATCTGACTCCTTCCTCTCTACCCTCCTACATTTCGTCAATAGTTCATTCAGGAAACAGGGCAGCCCCTTGGGCCACGTCAGGACGCAAAGGCTCCTGGGGTTTGCAAGGCGCAGTGAGAAGGTAGTATTAACGTGTGCTAATACAAATACTGATAGTGCTACTACCAATGACAAAAATAACAAAAGCTAAGAAAAACTGGGTTTTTATTATGTGCCAGTATATAAGCACACTGCATGAGCTAATTCCTTTCATCTTCACATTACTCATACCCATTTTACAGATAAGAGAATCTGGGGCACAGAGATAATAAATTAAGAGCTCAGGTTCCACAAGGTAGAAAATGGCAGCACCAGAATCCAAACCTAGCTCTAGCTCTAGAGTCCAAGTTCTTAGCCAATATCCTGAAAGCAAAAATTAGCCAGAGGGATAAACTTAGACTTGGAAACAAGACCACGTGTGGAATGCAGAGGTCGATTTATTAAGACACTAATCCAGGGCCCCTCATTTGCAAAGAACCCCTCCCCAAGGCTTTGTGAACAGATGGTTATATGTTTTTGTAAATTTTGCAAAATAATTTATTTTAGCTATGACCAGTTTAGTCCACTGTCCCTTTCAACTCAAACTTCCTCTCCTATTGAGTGGTTGTCAAGTGAACAATTTAAGGAGCAAGCCGAGGGAAGTGCAGTTGGGAAGACGTTTTGTTTAGGTTCAGTGGATACGATGCCAGGACGAGGGTGGGGAAAAGGCAAGTGTCCAGCAGCAAAATTTAAGGGATGAAACTTGTACTTGCTAGACCTTGAGAATAAGCTCCCCTTTAAATGTTAACCTCAGAGACCTGTGTTGCCCCTTCCTAGCCTCAACCCTGATGGGATATACCTATGTGGTGTACAGGTCCCGTGTGTAGTTACATTTTTGCTAGCCATCCAGGTGTGGGAATGACTACCGGTGACATGCCTGCGGCTGTCTCTGGAGCAAGCACGTCCAACAGAACTGTCCTGTATTCCCTGCACTGTGGAAGGGCTCCTGCCCCAAAGGAGTCACAGTTGAATATGGATGAGCCAGAGGCTGGGCTGTGGCCGTTCACTCCACCAGAGGCTTTAGTGAGTTCCCTTGCTTGTGAAACACATTTCAATTCATCTCATGAAAAAGATATTACAAAATTGAGGAAGTGGTCAAAGGGGATGCAGGTAAGGAGTGCAAGGGCACAAAGCCAATTAGGCAGATAAATAGGTTCCGGAGATATGGTTGTATAATAATAAGGAACTATTGTTGGCAATATTTTACTGTACACTTGAACTTTGCTAAAAGGGTAGGTTGACTGTGGTCCTACTACACACACACACACACACACACACACACACACACGTAATAACACATGAATTGAAGTAGATTATTACCTTGATTGGGATATTTCACAATGTGTGTATAAATATATGTGTGTGTATATACATATATATACACATTGAGTTATACACTTGCATGTGTGTATATATCAAGTCATTAAGTTGTACATCTTAAATGTATAATCAGTAAAGTTGAAGGAAAAGGTGTCCAGCTAAAAATGTAAAAAAAATAACATTATCCTGACGTGTCTGGCAGTTTACTAAAATGCTTACTGGTGGATTATTTTGAACTTTAGGGTGTTTGTCAGTGTTTTAAGTTTCATGACTTGTTATGACCAATTTCTCATTTTAATTATATGTTTATTTTTGGACCTAATGTTCTATGCTTAAAGTTTTGTTCTGCCTCTTAAAGAAGGATCCGAAGTTTGATAAGCTTCAGACCTGACCACATTTGGCCCGCCCCCTACATCTGCCCAGATGTTAGATTTGTATCTTGCATCCTCAGGCTCTTTGCTTTACTCCCAATGTTATGTTTCTCCTTTCATGTTTTGGACCATCTTTGTAGATTCAATTTTATCTCTCTGTAACTCTCCCTTCAAAAGCCCTATGAGGTTGGAGGTTTATTTTGTTCACCCCCATGCCCCACACCTTGAGTCGTGTGGGGATGTGGCCGGTGACTGTTTCTATCTTTTATACTTTTATGAACTATTTTTACAACAGTGTTGACTACTTCTTGTAAGAAGTCACATGAGAAACTATTGTTCTGCTGTCTTTTGAGATTGTATCACACCTCATTTCCCCTGTATGTAGTCCACCAGTTTGGTACAACTGACGCAATGTCTTCATTTCTGGTAAATTTGGGGAGTGCTGGCACTTTTCCGTGCACAGAATTTCCACCCTTAAGATCTGGCCCCTACATGGCCCCAGCCCAGCTGTGAGCATTCCCTGCCCCACCCCAAGCTCATTCTTTAGACCTTCCAGCATCCCACCCCACCGCCCCCGCACGGCTGCCCAGAGACCCAGCTTTCTCATCTCTGAAGCTTTAAAGAACTGAACAGAGTTAGCACCCCCACCTGCGTCTTCTTCTGATTCGGTCCTGTTTGTCACATAGGTCTCAGCTCAGAGGTCACTGCTTCCAGGAAGTGTTCCCTGTCCCCCTTACATGGAGGGCCTTTTGTTGGTCCCTGTCCTAGCACTTCCTTGAGGTGGCCTGCCATTGCTGTCACTCTCCCAAAGGCACAGTCCTTGCTTTACCAAACTCTTTCTACCCAGCACATCTTCTAGCAGTTTTTATAAGGTTTTTTCACCCATTGCAATAATGTTCATGCTAATGCTCAAATGTACTCATTTTAGTCAATTTGTACATTTTTAAGTAAATTTGTAATATAGTACAGATCAGCCTAATAGATTTCCACTATTTATTTTTAACTTTTTACCTTTTATTTCACTAAAGTAAAATTTTAATTAATATTTTGTTTGTCACAGCATAATTTCCAACATCAAATTCAATATAAAGTTATTTTTTACAAATCGTAATATTTCACTGCTTACCTATCTTTTAATACACAACAGCAGAGAACCACATTAAAAGTACTGGCGTCTGGATCTTTCACTTTAGCAGGTCGTCTAGCTACATGTGTTCACTTTCTTCAAGCCACAGCCCTGAGCCTTGGACATCCTCATCTTGCCTCTTCCCTTGAGGAGCACCCTAGTTTTAAGCCTACTGTAGGCTTTTGGGAAGGATAATAGGCTATAGGGAGGAGCCTATTAGGAAATTGCTCCTCACAAAGTGAAGGGTCTGAGCTGTGTTGTCTGTTGCCAACAGGGCACTTTGGCTTCCATCCGAGGCTGGATCACATTTCCCAGAATGCTCTTCTCCGTGTGGTTGCTGACTTTAGATGCCCAATGAGATGCGCTCCCCGGGGCTTGGGAGGGCTGAAGGGCGGGGAGGAATCAGGCCAAACCTGATGATGGACTGACACAGAGAGGCCCAGCGTGTCCTCACTCTCCTTCCACTCTATACCCACCTCGTCATCCTCACAGCAGCGCCAGGCCCTGGCTGCAGCTCCCACACTCTGCACCGTGGATGCCCCTTTCATGCACCCTGGTGGCCACATCTACTGGGTCTCCCAGCTCCTGCTGCTCCCCTGCCCCAGGCTTCAGTCGGATGGTTTTAGTGACTGTTTTCCTTTTCTCCAGCTACTACTGAACTTGTGAAAGCTCATTCCTCACCTCTGCATCTTGGAAGGGATTTTTCTTGACTGAGCCCTGACCACAACCTTCTTCAGTTCCTTTTTTCACTGAGGATGTCATCCTAGGAAAAAAAAAATTGAGAAAGACCATAATTTTGGCATTTTCCATAAAGAGGGGAGACATCATAGAAATGTCACCAAACCACCGGCTGGCACACCAATGAGTCCTTGTCAGTAATTGCAAACTCCTGAACACTTCCATCAGCTGGTGTTATGGTGAGGGGTTGGAGACGGTTCAATGTGTGACATTGGTGCACCTGTCTTCAGAAATCAGATTGCCAGTGGCCATCACCTAGTAGAATGAATGAACTAGAATGAAAAACTTAAGAGCTCCCACTGGCATAATGAAATTTTCAGATGTGGCAATCAATTATTAATTTGATTATAAAAATATTTCTGAAAATAAAATGTTTACATTGTTGCTGCGGGTTAGATATGCTAGGCTGTACTGCAGTAATAGATTCAACATCTTAATGTCTAGAAATACAGGAACTAATTTTTTGGACATCAAAATCCATTGCAGATCTGGTGGATCCCTAAGGCAACTCTCTTCCAAGCAGTGACTCAGGGATCTTGTCTGCTTTCATCTTGTCATCTGGGACACATGGTTTCCAGAAAGGAGAGGATGGAGGGTCACGTGCCAAACACTAAATGCTTCATCATGAAAATGATTTTGCTCACAGCTCTTTCTGTGTACCATGGAAGTATGTGCATGTACCTGTGCATTTCTGTGCATGTACTGATGTATGTGACAACAATTTGTAAGAGTTCAAAAATGAAAATGATTTCAATGTCTAAAACAGAAGATGGATAGGTTCATTTTGAAATGTATGTTATACTCTTCAGTCAAGAAAATGAATGAACTACAGATAAATACAACAATAGCGAATCTCACTAACTAATGAGGAGTGAATGAAGCCAGACACAAAAAAAGTATAAACTATCTGATTTGACATGTATACAGTTTAGAAATGGGCAAAACTAAACAGTGTTTGATGTCAGAGTAATTGAGGAGAGTTGATACATATGGAAGGACAAGGGTCATATCTGGGGGCTGCTAATGTTCAGATATGTTCTGAATCTTGACCTGAGAGGTGGGCGTATAGGTGTCCACTCTATTCTCACTAATTATACCTCTATACACAATTTTATGAGTTGCATAATGAGTGGCATTATATTTCAATAGTATAATGGTTAAGAACTTATATGTGGGTATTAAATAGAACTCAGAATTTTAGAGACTATTTGTTTTAACCTAGCACAGTGCTAATTATATATTGTATACTTTTTGAATTAAATAACAACTCTTATAGTAAAATTTAAATGTGATTTGATTGACCAAAATCCTATTTATATAAAAACTTTTCTAGGAACACCTCTCATTTCATGCACTGCTCTATTTATTTAGATTTCTAATATTTCTTTTCTCTCTGGGTATCATCTTCCATAAGAGTTGTTTTTAGGTATTTTCATATTTTTAACTGAAGTAGTCCTGCAGGATTATTACAAAAGAGGTGAGTCATAATTTATATACATGAGATCCTGGAGGAAAATGAAAGCACCTGGAGGGCCCCTAGAGGATGCCCTGGCAGGTAAATTTACTCAGGAAACTGACAGGAGAGTCAGGGCTGGAGTCGCTGCTAATGCTGAACACAGACCCGTGGGTTAGGCTGAGCCATGCTGGAAGCACCATTTTCCCCTCAGTCTTTACTTTCTTCTAAATCCCCTAGTCTGGGTCTTCCCAGCTGTTGCAAACCTGCTTTTCCCCCCTTGCTGAAAATGCCCTTTCCATTCCCTCAGAGTTACCTCAGCATTCCTGATTTGCTCTCCCAGCTGTTTTGACCCTTCTGATAATAAAACCTCCTTCCCAGACCTTTGTATCAACTGATATGCCTCCAACTTCCCTCACCAAACACACATCACAGAAACTCCCCAGGCCAAACATTTTCCAGCTGCCAAATCCTCAGAGATGATAAGAACTCTTTAGAAACTGCTCTCAACTATTGCAAAACCTTGACCTCCTCTAATTTTTCAGGCACCCTGAAGATAAGAACTGACCATGTCATCATTTCCCAACAACTGTAATCACCCCGGCCGACAATGACAGGATAGTCCTACTCCCTTCCAGAAACTGCAATCATTTCTCCTCTCTGGATCTTCCCACTAGAGTACAATCAAGTACCCACAGTCCTGCATTGGGGAAGGAAAGGAATTTTCAAATATTGTGATAGTTGTCAAAGTCTGTTGCTGAGTTTGTAATGCATTGTAACACTTTGACTGAATGTGTGAATTCCCAAATGTCTCATACACCTGCCTACATCCAACTTTAAGGAGAAATACTCTATTAGGAAGCCAGCTGTCTCTGTCATATGCCTCTAAGAAGAATATATTAGAAGGTGAATCCAGCTTCTGCTTAATGGAATCTTGACATTAACTTGATTTAGGAGGGGAAGGCATGTGACTATTAACTACATTATTGGCTGGAGAGATCCAACTCTTGAGCTTAGTATGACCGAGTAAAAAGGAGATCCCTACGGCCACGCCTTAGGGCAGACTCTGGACAGCAAAGTGTTTATAATGCTAGTCAGAGAAAAAGTATCTGCAAAACAACTGTAATGCAAGACAGGATATGGTGGGGTTAATGGGATGGGCAAAGTGCAGAAGATGCCTGAGGACACATTTCTGAATAGGAAAATTCAAACACCGTTCCTCTGAAACACATGGCAAACTATCAATCTAGTCTTCAGAAAGCATTCCCTGCCCCCATCTTTCCAGTGATCATAAAGTTTCATAAAACTATAGCCACATGATTAGGTTTATGATGTAGCATCATATTTAATACAAAATCTAGATAGATTCTCTTATGTCCCAAGTTCTTAGATTAGGAAATGGTGATTCAGAGAGGCTGAGTTTCTCAAGATTGTTCAGCTAGTGCAACCAGAGTTAGGCATTTTCGCCACACTCTGGAACCTCACCATCAGCTTGTAACATGGTGATCCCCAGGGAAAGGAGAGGTTCTGGGTTCCCTGCCCCAACTTAAAGAAGGATGGAACTGTGCAGGGAGGTTAAGCTAGAATAAGCAGAAGTGAAGAAAATGGAAGTAAGTAGCAAGCAAGAAAGAAGAGGACCAGGAGGAGGCACAAGGAGCAGAGACTCACGTGCTTGCTTCTCAGCCTTGGACTTGTACCAGGGACTGGGGGACATGGATGGAGACACTTGAAAGAGACAGAGTGGGTGAGAGACCCATGGGGAGGTCAACAATGGCAGACTCTATCTTAACTTGTATTCTGATTTTGCTCTCTTCTTTCCAGACTTTCCTGGCCCCTCCTGCCCCTTCCCTGGGCATCCCCACCAGGAGGTGCCTTAGAATTGTGGCAGGCTTTTGGGCCACAGTGGCCCTGCTTTGGGCCAACCCTGCTTGGCTGGGCATTTACCCACCAGGGGATGGGTAACTTTGGGTGTTTCTTAGGGGAACTATTTTCACTCTAGTCTTTTTCTTTTCCTTATGGCACACTAATTGTCTATCACACACTAATTGTATGAAAGTTCATTTCCTCTTGAAGGTGTTATGCACTAGAATATCTTTTGTCTCAATGCAGCAGATGCCAGAACCCATTTAGAGCCCATGAAGGTTTGGGATTCCAGGGTGCCCCCTCACCCTGCCCTATAACAAGCTCATCATGCATACACAGACAACAGAGCAATGAGGATGAAGTTATTTTAATGACAAAACGGTCGTTTTCTAGGTAGACATGTAGCAGGAAGTCACAGGACAGAACTGGGTGTGGCTCCCTGGTTCAGTATGAGGCACAGAGATCACATGAGGAAACCTCGACTAGTAGGGAAGACCAAGGAAGCAGGTGGGCTTCCAATGGCCTGTGACGGATCTATCAGGACAGGAGATAAAAACATAAATGTGCGTCAAACTTTAAAATCTAAAAATATCTAAGAATTGGAATTAATTAGAAAAAAGGGAATGAAAGCCACAATAATTTAGAAGTTTTTGAAAGACTGGTAATATTTTTCCTCTTATTAGGTAATTTTTATGTTTTTTAAGACATTAAGAGGATTTGAGAGGGGCCCAGGCAGCAGACAGATCAGTTAGGAAAGGAAGATTCCAGGCTGTAGTGGGTGGGAACTTGAGCAGAAGTGGCAGGAAGAAGTGAGGTTTTTGGGCATGTCTTTATAGAAGCACCTGCACATCTACCTGGTGCACTGATTGGGTCTTGGATTTGGGGATACACAAGAAGGTGAGACCACTGCAAGCATTTTGATCTGCCAAAACGAAATTGTCATTTTATGAGATAAGGAAACTCAGGAAAGGAGCAGTTTCAGGAAGAAAGATTAGAAATGCAGTGTGACATAGGAAGTTCAAGTTGCTATGGCATGTCCAAGATGCCAATAATACGTATGTTTGGCATTCAGAAAAGCAGTTGGCTAGAGACATTAGGTAGAGTTTCATCAGCATGTGAAGATTGAGAGGGCATTATATTGCCATGGAAGGAATGTAGACAGAGAAGAGGAGAGGCCCCAGGGCTGAACTTGGGGATTAAAATGTTAAATGAAAAGGTGGGAGTTTGGGGGTTCCTGGGTCCAGTTCCACTGTCAACGTGTGGAGGTTTCTCCACACCAACAAACTGTTCTCAGACATCAGTGGGGTGTCTAAGATTTTGACTTAATTCTAACACTGCTTAGCTGGAGATAGCAGCACATTCCACAGGTGACGGCTTTAGTATCCCATGACCACAAGTTACAAGTTCAAACTGCTCCTGTTGGGGGGACAGTATGTCCTGAGTGAACCCAACCCACTGATATTTTACGGATTTGACTCCCAATTCCATGTCTAAGAGATCCCAGGTGCTGAAGACTACAACTCCCATCATGCCATGGATCTGCCATGACTCTTGACTTCTTGAAGGGGGGATTGCTGGGAACTAAGGGTGGAGTTAAGCAGCCACACTTGGTATAAAACCTAAATACATGTGGGCCTGCGCTCTCTTGATTTTGCCTGCCTTCAGCGTGCATCTGGGGTCCCAGCTCAGACAGTGTTACTGGTAGGATGCATTAACCAATTAATATCTCTCTCGCTCTCCCTCTCTCTCTCTCCCTTCCTCTCTCCCATTCTCCCTCCCTCCCCTGGGTTGCCTCTCTTTTCATTTTCCTTGCAAATAAACCTTTTATTAACCTTTCTATGTGTTCCTACCCTTGGGTCTTGTTCGGAGTTTTTTTTTAAGCACCGGGGTGAGGACTCACACCCAGGCATCCCATTTCCCTTTGGGGTTGCCCTGTAACATTAGCTGTGTTTCTGAGCAACTGGTTGTAAATCAGAGGTTCCTGTGACTCCCTCCTCAGGTTTGATTAATTTGCTAGAGTGGCTCGCAGAACTCAGGAAATCCATTTACTCTGTAGATAGCTAAGTTATTACAAAGGCTATAACTCAGGAACAGCTAGATGGGAAAAGGCATAGAATGAGGTTTAGGGGATGACACAGAGCTTCCAGGTGCACCACTATCCCCAAATTTTCACCCGTTCCCCATCATAGAAGCTCTCCCGAGCCCATTCCCTTGGGCACTTAGGCATGATTGATTAACTCATTGGCCATGGTGATTGAACTCAATCTCCAGCCTCTCTCCTCCCTGGAGGTGTAAGGGTAGGACTGGTTTCTTCACTGGGCAAGCAGCCCCCATCCTCAGAGGCTTCCACTTTATGACTCTGGTTTTGGAAACTGAGTCAGGAATTGTGGATGAATGTGTAGGAGAAATATATTTTGGACATCTGAATAACTAAACTTTTTTTCTTATAAATCCCAGTGTCACAGGTGTTTCAAAAGCTAAACATACCATATAAGTCAAATGTCAGAAGCTGGGAAGGGGAGATGTGGAAAAGTAGACTGAGGACCACATGCTTGCGTCAGAGCTTCGCTACACAGGCCCCTTCCCCCGACTGCACAGTTAGCCATTTGGCCCTTTTTGAAATCTGAAGCAGCCCTTGTTTCCTTTGTTTACTAGGCGGCCGGTAATACACTGATGGGGCACTGTAGCCACCCTGTTCACAACTTACTGTTTCATTAGTTTCTGGTTCTGGCTTGAATTTCAGGGAGGGAAGGGCTAACTGAGGCTGAAACTGAAAAGTCCAGGCCATCGTGGGTGTGCAGCCGGCACACAGCCTGGAACCCAACAGTCCAGTTTTCCCTGTCCAGCCGGCCCTCTGGACCTGACCAATGACCTGGTGGTGTCGGTAAACAGAGCTGCCCGAGTTCATATGCCCGACAATGCCCAAGCATGCCCTGAGCTTACTAGAACTGCAGGGACAGCCAGAAAGGATTCTGGGCTCTGCTTCAACCAGTAATGGAGTGCCAGCCATGGGCTTCCTTTGAAGAGTATTGAGATATCTTGTTTCTGACACACATGTCTTAGGAAGAAAAATGTGCTCTTGGAGCCTCCAAGTTATGTGTGATGCTCAGATAGCTATTGTTTTGAAGACAAGATAGTTATTGTTTGAAGGGGACAGTTGAATTCTCTGGTGGGAGTCCAGAGTCTGGAGATCAGAGAAGGTCTGAGAAGGTCTGAGAAGGTCTGAGAAGAGGAACAATGGTGGGGTGGGAGGGTAGGGCAAAGTGACTTCATGAGAGGAAAGCACTCATTGGGTTATTAGCATTTCCCTGGAGCATGTTCTGCTGGGTTTAGGGTGAGACATATTTTCTGGTCAGATGAGGCCATATCTGAGCCTGACAGTACCACAGATGTGCACGTCATTCTACTCCCACCTCGAACCCCCTCATCCGGGAAATGCGTGTATTCGTTTGCTAGGGCTGCTATAACAGGGTACCACAGACTGGGTGGCTAAAACAACAGACATTTATTTTCTCATAGTTTTGAAGGATGGAAGTCCAAGATCAAGGCTCCCCCTTGAGTTGCAGATGGCAGTTTCTCTCTGTTTGCCCATGGTCTTCAGTCTGTGTTCTGATCTCCTCTTCTTAAAAGGACACCGGTCAGGTTGGGTTAGGTCCCATCTTAATGACCTCATTTCAACTCAGGTACCTTTTTAGGGACCTTACGTCCAAAGACAACTACATTCTGAAGTACCGGATATAAAATTCAGCACGTGAATTTTAGGGGACAATGTTGCTAATAGTACTTGTAAAGAGTATTTTATTGTGTTTATGTTATGCACTGAGTCTGTATTAATGTATATATATAAGAATTATAACTTATAATCAAAGTTCTGTTTTTATTTTAATTGTTTATTGAACTACCATCGGTTTACATCAATGTTAGTATTTTGGAAGTATAGGATTTCCTGTTTCTGGTGCAGTCACCATAAACCCACCACCAAAACACCCATAGTCCGATGTGCTCTCTTCCCACTTTTTTTTTAAAGAGTTATTTATTTATGCATACAAGCTGGGGTACAGGCTAGAGGCATAGGGTGGCGAGAGGGTTCACCAGCAACTGAGTGGGGAGCAGAACAGGCAGGTTGACAGAAATACACTGCTGAGGGGAGCAGCAGGCAAGGCAGGAGAGGTCTGCTGTGCCATGTGGGAATCTCCCTGGCTGGGCATCGAACTCGCATTGCCACAGCCGACAGCTGCACAGTGTAGTGCTTAACCGCTGTGCCACCAGGGAGGCCCTCTCCCCATTTTTTTTTATCAACGCTCTCCCTCCTTCTCTCCCTCTGAATATCTCAGTTCTATGGTCAACTTTCAAGGCTTAGTTTTAAGTTTTACTTTATGTGATCCTTATGTTTGGTTTCTCTGTATTCCACATATATGTGACACCATATTTGTCTTTCTCCTTCTGACTTATAGCTCTTAGCATAATCCCTCCCAATGCCATCCATGTGGCCTCAAGTGGCATGAGTTTATCTTTTTTGATTGCTGAGTAGTATTCCATCGTGTATATATTTCACATTTTTGTGATCCACTCCTCCGTTTTGGGGCACTTAGCTTGGCTATTATAAATAGTTTCCATAGCTTGGCTATTATAAATAGTTCTGCAATAAACAAAGTCATATTTAATTCAAACATTTGTGTCTACAAAAAAGATTTTTGCTATAGAGTTCTATAATCTAATAAGCATTTTTATGATTTAACATGAGACCAATATATATGTTTGTTTCTTCTGCCCCTGAATAAACTTTTAAATGACTGACTGGATTTGGTCCAAGAACACAGAACTGGATTATGATAAGAATGGACCAGCACACCACACTCATTAACTGAGATAACTGGTCACCAACAAAGTAGCATGTGTGATAAGATCATCCCCCTAAAGCTTCTCCATATTTTCCTACATCAGGGTGCCAGTGGGCACGGCTCCAGCATAAGTCTCAATAGTAGTTCAGCTTGGTGAGGGTTTTTCACAAAGACAGGCTGGGGTGGTACATGATCCATGCCCTTCTCCCCACTCTAACTTCCCCTCAGATAATATTCTTCAGGTTATGTAGCATCACAGATGACTTGAATATTATCCCTAACCTCTGAGAATCCCAACATTAAAGTGATGCTAAACATGACAGAGCCCTAGAAGCAGAAAGGGGAATTTCAGTTCTGGAGAATCTGCTGCTTATCAATAACTTATGTCCTGAGACATCCTGGTTTTACCCTCATAAGTTATCTGTCTTTCTTGGCAGTCATGTGATTGACACACAGTGTTATTATGGAAGCAAACAGAACAATTCTAGACATCCTTTCAAGGTAGATATATCAAAAAGTCATTTTCAGATGACTTTAGAGATGTGAAATTCTTTGTTCTTCTAAAATCCTTCTGGGAGAGACAACACTTTTGTTTCCGCAGCATGAAAAGGTTTACTCTGGAGTTCAGTTCCTTCCAGCTCTTTTCCACTCTGGTAGTGCAAAGAAGCACAGTCCTAGCCGACCATAGCCCATCTGTCTCAGGATGCCTGCAGGAGTGCCAGCTGGTTCTAGGCTTTTCCATTCCTGGAGAGGAAAATAAAAAGGAATTCATTTATTCAAATGTGAAAATGAGAACTGAAATGTTTGCTTGAATAGAAAATGAACTGCTTCTATCTCCCTCCCAGTGATATTTCCTCAAGATGGATTTCAGACTGCACATGGTGAGAAAAAATTTATAACTGAACTAAAAAAAAAAAATTGGTATGTGCAATGTGACTATACCCCACTGGTCTGGAATATTAAATATATATAAAATACAAAAGTAAATATGACAGATCTCTCCCTGGTGGCGCAATGGGTGAAGTCTCAGCACCATGAAGCTGTCACAGCCACTGCCGCACAGGTTCAACCCTCCACCAGGGAGCTTCCCACATGATGCAACAGACCTCTCCTGTCTCGCCCACTGCTCCCCTCAGCAGTGTACTTTAGTGGGTCTGCCTGCTCTGTCTCTGGTGAATCCTCTCACCACCCTACACCTCTGGCCTACACCCCAGTTCTTGTATGCATAAATAAACAAATCTTTTAAAAATATATAGACAGATCTATAGGTTCATTTACTATATACTTATTGAATGTCAATGACATGATGCCCACAGTCCTAAGCACAGGGAGTTTAATAGTGAAGAAAGCAAACATGGTTCTTTTTTTCATGAAGCTTTATAGACAATGAACAGACAGACAATATTAAACTTCAAACTGTGTTAAATGTTAGGAATGAAAAATAAGTAACAACTGTGAGCTGCTTGAGGGCAGTTCCTTGATTTACTATGCACAGCTGTTTCCCCAAGACCTGGAGTCACACCTGGTACATTGGAGGAAGTTAACATGTGTCGAATGATTTGATGAATTTGTATATTCTTTATGAGGAATTATAATAGTGACAAGTTATGGGAATTCAGAGAAGGTATGATACGTAAGCACCAATGGAAAGCTAAGCAGGGATGATTTACATGAAATGGGTGGAGTGCAGAAATGTATTCTAGGAAGAAGGTAAAATAGGCTTTAAAAAGTCTATACTTACAAAAAGTCACAAATCACAGTGAAACTATTTCCATCATTCTATATATCACATAATGCAACAAAACCCTACTCTTTTTTAAAAAAAAAAAAAAGATTTATTTACTTATGCATACAAGAGCTGGGATATAGGCCAGAGGTGTGTGTAGGGGAAGCGGGGGTGAGAGGATTCACCAGAGACAGAGTGGGGAGCAGAACATGCAGAATGACTGAAATACACTGCTGAGGGGAGCAGCGGGCGAGACAGGAGAAGTCTGCCATGCGGGTCAGCTCCCTGCCAGGGAGCAAACTCGTGCTGCTGTGGCTGCAGATAGCTTCTAAGTGCTGAGACTTAAACCCTTGCGCCACCAGGGAGCCCCCCAAAACCCTATTCTTACAAAGGAATAATTATAAGATGCAAAGAGGCACAGGTAAAACACACTAGTATAGGTAAAGATATAAAAACACTAGAGAAAACACCCAATAAGGTGTAATTTAAGGATAGATATAAGTTGTATCCATAAGTTCACAATGATAATAGAAAATGCAACTCCTTTTCAAGGTATAAAGGTCATTCACAAAACTTATCAGGTCATAAAGAAAATATCAGTAAGTTCCATCAGGTTGAAGTACTGCAAAAAGTGTCTCCTCAGAATGTAATAAAACTAGAAATTATTAACAACAAAAACAAACCAAAAAAGCTGTTTCATCTGGAAATGTAAAAACTTCTACTAGGGACTCAATGGATGAAGAAAGAAATATAAACCAAAACTACAGAATTTCTAAAACTTAATTATAATATAAGGACAACATATCAGAGTAAGTGAGATACATTGAAAACAGTGACAATAGGAAGATTCATAGTCTTAAATACTTTTATCAATAAAAATAAACTATTTTAAATATATGACTTAATTTCCTGCTCAAAAAGCTAGGGAAAAAAAAAAGAAAGTGTAAGGAAGGAAAAAATAAAGAAAAAAGCATAAATTAGTGAGGGAGATAGGAAAAGTAGTTCAAACTAATAAATTCCTGGTTTTTAAAGATAATTAACAAAATAGACATATTGCTACCAACTTAATAACAAATGGAGAGGGGGGAAGCAAAAAGATACAATATAAAAAATGAAAGGGTGAAATGATCATTGTAACCAAAAAAAAAAAAAAAACCACAACCCTAAGCAATCATGTGAGACTATCTAGCAGATCTCTGCAAATTAATTTGAAAAAAAATTAAATAAAGTAGATAATTTTCTAGGGAAATGCCTTTCACCGAAATTGACCTCTTGACATTTGGAGAGCTCAAACAAACTGTCATCTATAGAATAGATGGAGAAAATTATCAAGAAGATATATTCCCAAAATATACCACATCTAGGTCATTTCAGAAGGAAATTCTACCAAACCTTCAAGAAAATACAATCTCTACACTGTTCCAGAACTTTGAAAAAAAGAAAGATTTATCTTAATTCTCTCTATGAAGCAAATACATCATTGATGCCTGAATGTATTAAAAACAGTGTGGAAAACAAAATCATACATCAATATTATATAAAAAATTGAGATGAAATTTCAAAATAAAAGTGTGAGTAAATAAAATTCAATACCATGTTCAGCAATTAATAGACCACGACCAAGTGAGAATTATTCCAGGAATACAAGATGGGGTCAATATTAAGAAATCCATTAATATAATTAACACTATTAATAGATCGAAGATGAAAATTGTGCATACATTATCTCCAGAGATGTTTAAAATCATTTATGACAGCCAACATCTACTCCGAGTGAAAACAAATGAAAATAAGAATTAATTTATGCATTCTTAATCTTAGGTAGAGATAAAACAAATTAAAATAAAAATTAATTTATACCTTCTTAATCATAGGTAGAGATGTGTAAACGTATTTATCTTAATTCCAGAGTCTTAAAACCAGTGTCTTGCTTAATGGAAAATACTTGAGCACCAGAAACATTTCTACTAGGCTTAGGAACAAGGCAATGGTGCTCATTGCCACCACCACGTTCAACATGATACTAGAGGTGATAAGCAATGCAATTAAGAGGAAGCAACAACAGGTTATATAGGTAAGAGTTCAAAGGGAGCAAAACCATTTCTGTCCACATGGGTGTTTGATAAGCTCTGGCATTGTGACAAGTCCACTTTTGGGCACTGGGGACCCAGGGGTTATAAGATTTATGGCCCTTCAGTGACACAGAGAATACTAAAGCAGAAGAAGTGAGGCAGAGACCCAGAGAGCCCTGGACTCAGAAATCTGGGGTAACAGACCTACAAGTCCTGGTGTTGAGTGGGCAGTTGCATCTGCAAGTCTGAAAATCAAAGATGCCTGGGATGAATATAAAATTGGGGATCCTGTTAATCCACTTGCTATGTCCCAGCAATGAAGGAAAATGCACCTAATTTAAGCAGAAAGGAATTCTTTATATGGATTTTAGGTGTCACCAAGAACTCAAGAGGGCTCTAGGAGATCCATACCTGGAACAGCAAAGCTGTTCAGGAGACCCTGGTGAGCACCCTTGGGCCCAGAGGCAGCCTCTCCACTGGCCTGCTGGTCCTAACTGTGGCCACTGCTTCTGGGGCTGCGGCCTGCCACACAACCCCCCACAACCCCGCCACCCCGTGAGAGGAGCACAGCCCTCATGCTCACCAAAGTGGACTCTGTGCAGGCCCTGATTTTGTGTCACTGTTTGCCAATTAATAATATGACAGCACTTTGGTCATATGCCCACACTTAGGCTGCAGAAGACTCTGGAAAAGCAATCTTTAGCATTGCCAGTTTCTCTAAGAGAAGGGATTTCTGCCTCAAAGATGGTGGGTTTCATAAACATGGAAAGAACACACAGAACCCGGCATGAAGCTCAGTATCTACTAAGCCCTGAAAGGAAGAATCTCTCCCTTTCTCCAATGCACAGTCTCCCCAGCGAACGGTCTCCGGTATTGTGGGGAAGACTAGGAAGGAGACTACGAGTATTTCTGAAAAAAATGTTACAGGGCATTTCTTCAGGGGGATCTGGGCTCCCCTTCCTTCAAGACCACGCAGGTCTGTGAACTGACAGGCAGAGAGCACTGTTGGCTGCAGTGAGCCAAGTCCGACCGGCTAAGGATGCCACAAATCTCTGGACATTCTCACCTTCGGAGGGAAGCTCCGGTCTGCTCCCACC